>PVKC010004158.1:10475-36844 GCA_004027635.1 Crocidura indochinensis | reverse complement strand
TTTTTTTTTTTTTTTTTTTTTTTTTTTTTGGTTTTTGGGCCACACCCAGTGACGCTCAGGGGATTCTCCTGGCTATGTGCTCAGAAGCTGCTCCTGGCAGGCACGGGGGACCATATGGGAACCAGGGGATCGAACCGTGGTCCATCCTGACTAGCGCAGGCAAGGCAGCAGGCACCTTACCTCCTGCGCCACCTCCCGGCTCCTGTACCACAGTTTTTAGCCATTCATCTGTTGCAGCTATCAGGAGAGATGAAGTCATGAAATTTTCCTATACATGGATGTACATGGAATCTATTATGCTGAGTGAAATAAGTCAGAGAGAAAGAGAAAAACGCAGGATGGTATCACTCATCTATGGGTTTTAAGAAAATTGAAAGACATTCTTGCAACAATAATTTTTAGACACAAAAGAGAAAAGAGCTGGAAGTTCTAGCTCACCTCAAGAAACTCACCACAAATAGCGAAGAGTTCAGTTAGAGAAATAACTACATTTTGAACTGTCTTAATATTGAGAATGTATGAGGGAAATGGAGAGCCTGTCTATAGTACAGGCGGGGGTTTGGTGGGGAGGAGGGAGATTTGGGACAATGGTGATGGGAACGTTACACTGGTGATAGGTGGTGTTCTTTACATGACTGAAACCCAAATATAATTATGTATGTAATAATCAAGGTGTTTAATAAATATTAAAAAAATTTCATCTGGACATTAAATGTCCATGAATAGCTAATGCATTTCTTGGGAAGAAAGGAGAGGGGAGGCATTGCTTTCCCCAAATTTAAACAATTCTATAAAGCAGTTATCATTAAGACATCATGGTATTGGAATAAAGGCAGACTCTCCAATCATTGAATTAGACAAATATTCTGAGACTGAACCCCAGGTATCAACTAATATTTAATAAAGGAGTAGGAAAATGGAGCAAGGAAAGACTCTTAAATGGGAAAGATAGTCAAACATGCAAAAAGTGAACTCTGGGGGGGGGGAAAGTGAACTCTGGTCTCTCTTTATATCAAATTAAAGTAGATTAAAGGCCTGAACCCATAAATCACATATAGAGACATTTAGGCAAAACACCCATGACATTGAAATTAAAGTCATCTACATATGAAATAGCACTGTCCAAATAAGTGGAAGCAAATGGAACCAGTGGAATAATATTGAACTGAGAAGCTTCTTCATTTCAAAAGAAACAATGACTAGGATACAAAGATTACTCACAGAATAGGAGAAAATATTCACTGAATACTAATCAGATAAAAGACTAATATCTAAGATAAATTAGGCACTCATACAACTTAGCACATATATGTAATATATATTAATACTTATCCAAAAATGGGGAGAAGAAATGAACATTTTCTCAAATAAATACAGATGGCCAACACACATTAAAATGTTTTATATTAGGGCCAGAGTGATGGCGCAAACAGTAAGGTGTCTGCCTTGCCTGTGCTAGCCTAGGAAGGACCACAGTTCGATCCCCTGGTGTTCCATGTGGTCCTCCAACCCAGGAGCGATTTTTGAGTGTATAGCCAGGAGTAAGTCCCAAGCATCACTGAGTGTGGTCCAAAATCAAAATAAAAAACAAATAGAAAAGTTTCCTATCACTAAGTTTTGGGGAGATGCAAATCAAAACAACACTCATCTAACACCACAAAAAAGAACAACTCTTGCTTTGTGTGTGCAAAGAGAAAAGTACACTCATTCACAGCTAGTGGGAATGCAGACTGGATCAGTCATTTGGAAAATAATATGACTACTCCTCAGAATCTAGAAATTGAGCTTCCATATGATCCAGCCATACCACTCTTAGGAGAATATATCCTAGGAACCCCAAACTATACAGAAAAGCACTCTGCATTCCTATGTTTTTCACAACACTATATGCTTATACATGGATGAATATGGAGAGTATTATGCTGAGTGAAAGGTCAGAGGAGTAGGACATTCATAGAATAATTTCTCATTTGCGGGGTATGAGAAAAGTAAAAGATGGTACTACTATCCGTAATAATAGAGTTGATAGCTAGGACTATATTACAGGTCAGGAAGCTTGCAACCAGGAGTAGTGAATGCACTATGGCAATGGTAGTTGTCATAGATCACTCTGGATAAAAATAGGGTAATAGAAGGGAATTAAGTGATATATATAGTATAACTTTATTAACAGTAGTATAAACCAATGTCAAAAAAACAACAAATATATCCATATATATGTATGTGTACATATATATGAGAGAGAGAAGTAAAACATATGCCCATAGGTAGGCAGGATAGACAGTGGGAGGAATATTGGAAACAGTAGTAAATGGAAACATGAACTGTGAAGGACTGTTTATACTGTATGACTGAAACAGTTATGAACAATTAAATAATCATGGTGCTTAAATAAAATTATTTTGAAAATGAGAATACCAGAATCTTGAATCTGAAGACACTGGATACAAATGAGTTTTTCATTAAAAAACAACAACAACAACAACAAAAAGAAAACCCTAAAGTCAACACTAAAGTGTTCATAAAACAACAAATTAGTGAATAATATAGCTGACTACAAAGTGAATACACAAAAATAAGTTTCATTCTATAAAATCAGAGGAAAAAAAGATCAAGGACTGTATCCTATTTAAAATACAATCTAAATACTAAATATTAAACCTAAATACTAAAAATACCATCTAAGTACAATTTTAAATACTATCTAAGATCATTAACTATCTATGAATCAACTAAACTAAAGACATGGTGATCTATACTATAACTTTAAATCATTTAAGAAAGAGTGAGAAGGCCTGAGGAAATGGAAAAATATTTCATGCACATGAACTGGAAGAATCAATATTGTTAAAATACTATAGTGTCTGTTATTAAATATAGTCAATGCAATCTCTATCTAAAATAAGGTGACATTCTTCAAAAATTTAGAAAAGTCAATTATAAGATTTATATTGAATCAAAAGAAGACAAATTGTCAAAGCAATACAGAAAAACGACAGTGAAAGATATCTCATTACTTAATTTAGAACTGTATTATAGGGACTGGAGCAGTGGTACGAGAGGTAAGGCCTTGCAAGTGCTAGCCTAAGATGGACCGCGGTTTGATCAGAAATGAAACTGAAGAGAAAATCAAAAGATTCCTGAAAACAAATCAGAATGAGGAAATGAGCTACTGGAACTTCTGGGATATAGCAAAACAGTATAACTAGGAAAGTTTATGGCCTTGTAAGCATTCATCAGAAAGGAAGTAAGGGCGCACATAAACAACTTGATGGCAAACCATAGTAAACAGAAAAATATTCAACAAAATTAACTGAAACCAGGTACAAGAAAGGAAATAATAAACTATATAGCTGAAATTAATACATTTGAATCCCACAAAAGATAAATAAAACTAAGAGTTGGTTTTTCAAAAACTAGATCAATAAGCAACTAACAAAATTTACAAAGAGAGTGAACCCAAATAAATTGAATCAGAAATGAAAGGGGGATTGTTACAAAAGACAAGAAAGAAGTATCAACAGACACTATTTATAAAAACTCTATTTAACAAACTAGAAAGGAGATGAAATAAACACAACTAGGGTTACTGTAAGTTCCCAAAACTGAACCAAAAGTAGTTGGAATACCTGAATAAATTTATCACTGTTAAAAAATATTAAAATGATAATTAAAATTATTCCCTCCAAACAAAAGTTTGGGCCAAAATAAATTTACTACTTAATTCTTTCACTTTTGAGCCACACACAGCAGTGCTCAGGGGTTACTCCTGGTTCTGCACTTAGAAATCTCTCCTGGCTTGGGGGACCATATGGGATGCCACGTATCAAATGCAGATCTGTCCTGGGTCTGCCACATGCTAGGCAAAGTGCCTATAGTTGTGCTATCTTCAGCCCCTCTTTCAAATTTTTTTTTTTTTTTTGGTTTTTGGGTCACACCCGGCAGTGCTCAGGGGTTACTCCTGGCTCCATGCTCAGGCACGGGGGACCATATGGGGCACCGGGATTCGAACCGATGACTTTTTGCATGAAAGGCAAATGCCTTGCCTCCATGCTATCTCCCGGGCCCCCCTCTTTCAAATTTTTAAATAGCACCAATTGCCAATATTTTTCAGGCTCTTCCAAGAAATTAAAGAAATAGGAAAACTATGGGTAGTTTTTATGCAGGAAAAATCACCTTGAATCCAAAAGTAGAAACTCCTCTGCAAAACAACCACAACCAAACAAAAAAGCAAATTATAAGGTAAAATCTTTGATGAGCACACATGCATAAATCCTTAACAAAAAACTTTCAAATGGAATGTAACAACACATCAAAAATCATAAACACGTCCATGTAGAATTCATCCTAAGGATGCAAGAATGGTATTTATGTGCAAGTCAATAAACATACACCATCAAAGAAAAAATGAAAATTTTCTGATCAAATCAAGAGATGTAGAGAAAATATCTGATAAGATCCATAACCAATTCATAATAAAAACTCTCAACAAAATAAAAATTAAAGGCTCCTTTCTCAGTATAGAGGAGTCCTGTTACCATAAAAACTAAGTCTTCCATCTAACATCAGCCACAAGACAATGCTTCCTACTCTCACCATTTCTAATTAATATACTACTGGAAGTAATCATGATAGGAAGGGAAGAAGTGAAGCACTCATTATTTGTATATAATATGATACTGTATTTAAAAATGTCTTAAATATTTGACAAAAAGTCTCCTAAAAACTAAAGATTATTACAGTAAAGTGACAGGTTACAAAATTAACATAAAAAGTTCTTTATTTCTTATCTAAAAAATAATGATAAATAAGATATATTTTTAAAAATCCCATTGACAATTATATCCCAGAAAATCAAGAAAACGGGAATCAACTTAACCAATGAGGTGAAAACCTATAAAAAATAAAACTGCAATGCAATACCCTAAAAAAATAAGACATGAGAAAATGAATACATATCATCTGCTCAAATATTTGCAGGATTAATATTTTTAAATGGCAATATTCCTCAAAATACTGTACAGATTCAATGTATTTTTATAAAGATATCAATGATGTTTTCTAAGAAATAGATTAAATGGGGCTGGACTGATAGCATAGCAGGTTAGGGCATTTGCCTTACATAAGGCAAAGCCAGGTTCTATCTATGGAAGCCATATGGTTTTCTGATCTTGACATGAGTGATTTCTGAACACTGAGCCACAAATAACCACTGAGCAACATTGGGTCTGCCCCAAAACAACAACAGCAATAAAAGAAAAAATTATTGCAAAAATGTGTTTGAGCTATAGACTATATAATTTGTTGTAATAATTTCTAGGTTGACCTTCACCATGTAAAAAAATGGGGGCATGGATTTACATTGCAGAAGGATTTCATGGTGTATTAGTGACATTCTTTCATTGACAGCTGACATAAATTCATTTAGAATAAACTGTTTTAAGCCGAAAATAAAGTCCCCCGCCACCTTTTTTTGGCATTCTTATGGTTCCTTTAATTGCCCCTAGGTAGTCCCAGAGGTTTTTTTGTTGTTGATTTGTTTTTCTAGTTTTCTCCTTTTTTTAACTTTCTCATTTGAATCATAGTGCCCATTTAAGTTATGATGCTTCCAACCTTTTATGGATTGCAAGATTTCTCAGAAAAAAAAAAAACCACTATAAAACTACCACAAACTTATCAACAAATATTTTAATGCCATAATCTTTCCTATTATTCCTTGTGGAGTCTGTGCTTAAATAAATCAGGATTTGAGCTCTATTAATGATGAGACAGAAAAAAAAAAAGCATGTTCTATTCCAAGACACTGTGGGTTTACTATATTAATGTATAACAATTTGATTTGAATACTGGAGTTTCATTTTCTCTGTCTCTCATTCTCACTCTCTCTTTTATAAAAGCATTTAACTATTCTCAATAAGGATTCTTCACTGATAGAAATTTTTGTTTTTAAAATGTCATGACTCTATTAATAATTTTGTCGTGTTTTTGCAATTGGCATATACAACTTTCAAAGCCCTTGTATTTGGAAAGCTGGATGGGCCCAGAATTTGAAATTGTATCTATGTTTTAACTATTTTTGCTTTGTTTTTATTTAAATTAAGTGCATATAAAGCTTGTGGATTAAACAAAATAAATTTCTAAATTTAAAAAAGAAATAGATCAGCCATATCTGAAATTCATATTACAATAAATATTCATTAATTGCTAAAACATTCTCTGGGACAAAGAAAATAAAAGGCAACACCTTTCCAACCTTCAAATTCAACTACAATTAAAATAGCATGGTATTTGAATAAACAAAAACTCTCCGATCAATAAATATAATTGCATATATCCTACGACAAATCCTGAAGTATTTGATAATTTTTGATAAAAGAGAAAAATATCTGAGAAGGAGCAAAGAAAGCCTATTCAACTAGAGTTACTAGATAAACAAGAAAAGTAATTCAAACCTTTTTCAAACATCATGCACATAGTCAAATCAAAATGGATTAAATTCCCTGATATCAGACTTGAAATGATAAGGTACATAGAGGAATACTTAGATAGGGTTCTGTATGACATTGCAAATGTATTCAAAAAATTCTGATAAATTAAATAGAAGCAAACATAAAAAATGGGACTACTTTAAATTAAGAAGCTTGGTATCACCAAGAAATTAATTTCGAGGATGCAGAGATGATCCATGGAATGGATAAATTATTTACCCAATAAACATCTAGTAGGGGTTGATATCTAATGTAGAAACAGGGGTCTCAAACACAATTTACCTGTGGGCCGCAGGAGGCAAAGTCGGGGTGATCCTTGAGTGCAAAGTCAGTAGTAAGCCTTGAACATTGTGGGGTGTGACCCAAACAACTAGAACAAAACAAAACAAAAAAGATTCCTCTAGGGCAGGACCACAAAATGTTGTATGGAGGGCCATTTGCAGCCTGCGGGCCGCAAATTTGAGACACTTGGTATATAAGGTACTCATATAGCTTAAAAAAAAAAAAACAACCTTTAAAATAGAGAGAAGAGATGAACAAAAATTCCTCAAAGAGAAAATACCTATGATCATGAGGCAATGAAAATTATGCTACACATCATTACTCATTAGGGAGATGCAAATAAAATGTAAATCATCTTATATCATAGAGAATGGCATACACTAAGAAGGGCAGCCAGAGCTGGCAAGGATCCAGAGAGAGAGAGGTCAAAATGTGAAACGTTGGTCGGAATGTTAAATGGTTCAGACTATTTTGAAAATAATATGGACAATGCTCATAAAACTACAAACCAAGTTTTCATTCAATCCACTAATATTGGTCCTGAAAATGTGCCCCAGAGACTCAAAAGTACAAACTGGAAAAGGTATTTGTACTCCTAATTTACTGCAGCTCTATTTACAATAGGTTGAATCTAGAAACAACTAAATGTCCAAAAACATTCAAGTGGATCAAGAGACCACAGTACAATTATACAATATTTTAACTAAGCTAAAATACACAGATTTTAGGGAAAATAAATAAAATGATGAAATATACTTACATATGGATAGACATAGGGACTATTAAGCTGACTAATAAAATTAGAGTACAGAGGAGTATGCTGATCTCTCCTGACACCACGAGGTGGCACTGGTAGATTTCCTTCCCCAGGCCTTGAATGGAAACAGGAGAGATTAGAGCAGTCTGGGATCTCCCCAGTCCTTTGAGGCAGCAGTGACTATCACCAGCCTGTGACCATAAGGTACAAGCAGGAGGGCTGACAAGCTGCATGGAAAGCTCCCCATGTAGCAAAGCTACATGCAAAGCTCCCCTTTGCAGATGCACATATCCTCTAGTGATGAACTCAAGCAAAATAAGTACGATACATGACTAGGCAAAGGAAACAAGAGAGAAACAGGACAGAACATAAACATCATTGGAGAATGATGGAAGCTCTGCAAATTCATCAAGTATCGCCACCAATATAGCCTCTCTGTAAATACTTTAGAGAGGAAATCTAGAGAATGCTCAAAGAACTCAAAGAAACCACTGAAAGAACGGAATGATTCACATATAAGAATTAAGAGGATATTGTATATAGAACAACTCCTAGGTAAAACACTCCAAGACATTGAGACTAAACACATCTTCAAGGAGGAAACAGCACTCTCCAAACAAGTGAAAGCAGAAATTAACAGATGGGAATACATTAAGCTGAGAAAAGTCTGCACTACAAAGGAAATAGTGTCCAGGGTACAAGAGCCACCCAATGAGTGGGAAAACTATTCACACAGTACCCATCAGATAAGTGACTAATATCCAAACTATACAAGACACTGACAGAAATTTATAAGAAAAAAACATCTAATCCCATCAAAAAATGGGGAGAAGAAATGGACAGACACTTTGACAAAGAAGAAATACAAATGGCCAAAAGGCACATGAAAAAATGCTCCACATCACTAATTATCAGGGAGATGCAAAGCAAAACAACTATTAGGTACCACCTTATACCACAGAGATTGGCACACATCACAAAGAATGAGAATAAGCACTGTTGGCGGGGATGTGGAGAGAAAGGAACTCTTATCCACTGCTGGTGGGAATGCCATCTAGTCCAACCTTTATGGAAAGTGGTATGGAGATTCCTACAAAAACTGGAAATTGAGCTCCCATATGATCTATCTATACCACTCCTAGGAATATACCCTAGGAACACAAAAATACAATACAAAAACCCCTTCCTTACACCTATATTTATTGCAGCACTATTTATCATAGCAAGACTTTGGAAACAGCCAAGATGCCCCTCAACAGATGAATGGCTAAAAAAACACAGTGGTACATATATACAATGGAATATTATGCAATCATCAAGAGAGACAAAGTCATGAAATTTTCCTTTACATGGATGTACATGGAATCTATTATGCTGAATGAAATAAGTCACAGAGAGAGAAAAACAAAGAATGGTCTCACTCATCTATGGGTTTTAAGAAAAATGAAAGCCACTCTTGCAATAATCTTCAGAGATAAAAGAAAGAAGGGCTGGAAGTTCCAGCTCACAACATGAAGCTCACCACAAAGAGTGATGAGTTTATTTAGAAAAATAACTACATTGAAAACTATCCTGACAAAGAGAATATATGTGGGAAATAGAAAGCCTGTCTAGAGTAGAGGTGGGGGTGGGGTGGAGAGAAGGGATATTTGGGACATTGGTGATAGGAATATTGCACTGGTGATGGGGGGTGTTCTTTACATGACTGAAACCCAACCACAATCATGTTTGTAATAAAGGTGTTTAAATAAAATATTATTTAAAAAATTAAGAGGATATAAAAGCAGAAATGTGAAAACTTCAAATAAAATAACAGAATTAGGGGTTCGCTGCCGTCCTCCGAGCTTCGCGATGCCTCCCAAGGACGACAAGAAGAAGAAGGATGCCGGGAAGTCGGCCAAGAAAGACAAGGACCCCGTGAACAAGTCTGGGGGCAAGGCCAAAAAGAAGAAGTGGTCCAAAGGCAAAGTTCGGGACAAGCTCAATAACCTAGTGTTGTTTGACAAAGCCACCTATGACAAGCTCTGCAAGGAAGTCCCCAACTATAAGCTCATCACTCCTGCGGTTGTCTCTGAGAGGCTGAAGATTCGGGGGTCCCTAGCCAGGGCGGCGCTTCAGGAGCTCCTGAGTAAAGGACTTATTAAACTCGTGTCCAAGCACAGAGCTCAAGTGATCTACACCAGGAACACAAAGGGCGGAGATGCCCCAGCTGCTGGAGAAGATGCGTGAGCAGGTCCCAATTGTACATTTTGAGAAATAAAACTTTATTAAGTCAAAAAAAAATAACAGAATTAAACAACTTGGTAGGTGAAACGAGAGCCTCAATGGAAAGCCTTAACATCAGAGTAACAGCAGCTACGATGATGGAAGATGAAATGCATAACAGATGAGATGCATACAATAGAAGAGATTAGAAAGAGCCTTAAAACAAATGATCATACAATGGAAATAATTCTTTAAGAATGTGAACAGATGAAAATAGGAGTCTAGGATAAACTCATCAGAAACATAATAAGAATACTTGGGATCCCAGAAAGAAAACCCCTATGAACAATATCCAAGGACATCATTACAGAGAAACTTTGAGAGTTAAAAAGTGCATGCAACCAAATCCTGCATACTAGAAAAATAAAGGAGATCCAAAGAAAAACACCACAAAACATATACTAGTCACAATGACGAATTTTAGATAGGGACAGAATATAGAAGGGTGCAAGATTAGAAAAGAAAAGTAAATAAAAAGGGACATCAATATATTCAGCAGATTTGTCACTCTTAAGACCTGAAAGCTGAGAGGGGATATAGTGAAAAATCTCAAGAAAATGAATGTTTTGACAAGAATACTTCATCCAGCCTGACTTACATTCAGGTTTAAAGGACGATGCACAGCTTCACAGATAAACTACAGCTCAGAAACTTTATAGATTCAAAACCAGCCTTAAAAGACAAACTGGCAATTTTTTCTCACTGGTCTCCATTTTCAAAACCGTGCGGGGGCACTAGAGCCTGTGTGTATAATATATATTGGCAGTATTCTATGCATATATTTTACATATGCAGAATGTCCATCTTATATTCTGCTCTTGCCATTGCCCTACAAAGCTCATTTCTAGACCATCACTCTCTTAGTCCCAACCATTATTTCCCCACATTTACCCTTCAGTACCTTATAGGCCAAATCACAGACCAAAGTGGTGCACTGAATTTAACACCCCACCCAACTATTTCAAAATTTTCCCTCTATGTATTTGTTTTGTCTGTTCTTCTGTTTGTTAGCTGTTTAATAAGGAATTCTGGTAGAAGTGTCCATCGATCTAGTTTACATTAGAACCAAGTAAAGGGGATTGTTGGACTTGTTCTAGCGTTCCCATAGGCAGCAATCACTTCATGTTGGCATTGTTCTTCCTTTGCATAGGCATATTAAAATGGGAAAATACTCTACATACAAACACATTCTTATCTCACAGAGATGGAAACACACAAATCTTGTAATGTAGTGGGACCTTACACCCTGAACATTGTCATAATGACCTGGCTCAGGCTCAGAAGAACAGACATTGTCCATTCACCGCTGAAGGAAACAACAGTTGTGTATAACATCACCTGAAAACAATCCTATATCAGAAAGACCCTACCACTGCTCTGGCATAGACCTACTCAAAAGAGACTTCTATTAACACCAAGAAGACTCAACAACAATGACCTACTTTCAAGACCAAGCTCTCTGCATCGCCCTCTAATTGTGAGGTGAAACTAAGGGATGCTCTGCATCATCAACTTCAATGCAGTATATGGACAGATTCCAGGATATTAAACTACAGAAACCTGACACCAACAATAGTGGCTGTGTGAAAAATAAAAGTGTATTGGCACTACAGATAATGACTTGGGTTGGATAACCTAGTAAGCCTTGAGTCTAGAGTTGGTCTTATGCCAGAAAACTTCAGGGGTAAGATCTTCTTGTATTTAGGCCAAGGCTTTTCCTTTCCATGCCCCCTATATTTTGCCACTCTAACACCGTATTTGCTGTGCTCCTTTGACTCATCCTTATAGTCTTTTTTTTTAATAACTTTGCCTTTGAGGTTAACTTAATATAATATGCATGTGCATGGAACTATAAAAATTGTTCTTCATGAAATAATGTATTTTGATCAATTGTGTCAACAATATTATGCCTCCAATGTTAAATGAGTTACATAAATTTTGTGGCTTTATAGTGCTTTGTGTACTGCTAAGAAATGTTATAATGTACTACAATCTGGGAAATTTGGGGAAAAAGTAATTGTGCATGTGTTTTGTTATACTTTTCTTAATTTGTTTTGGCTGCAAGTTCAAAATTAAAGTGTCAGCAAGGGAAATTCTTTTGAGAATTCTGTTCACGGGTGATTGTCTTTCCACTGTAAGCTCACCTTGTCCTCTTTCTTTGCGTCTTTGTCTTCATAAAAGAAAAGAAAAGAAAAGGAAAGAAACAAAAATTTAACAGCAACAACAAAGACAAACTGAAATACCTACTTTAAGAAAAGACAAATTAACAGACCCACAAAACTCCTACAAAAATTTTGACACTAAATTCCTTAAAAAATCATCTATCTCAACATCAATGTACTAAGTGCACCAAATAAGAGGAAAAAGATTGGCATGATAGATCAAATCGGTGAATCCAACATTTGCTGCCTACAAGATACACATGAATAGTGAGAAAAAATATAGACTCAAAGTCAAAAGTTGAAGAATATTATTGAAGCAAACATTCCCATTAAAATGCTATACTTATATGGGGTGGCTATACTAATATGACACAGACCTAAAAAAAGTTATAAGGGACAGAGATTAACATTTCTTAATACTCAAATATATGCACAATAGGAGGGAGAATAAATTCAAACATTTTATATATCTCCTACAATCAGCAGGATAAAGTTAATTATCAATTATTATTACTTTGAAAAATATTAGGATAGGAATTAACTGAAAAAGTAACAAAAATATGAAATATATTACCATCTCAAACTAAACTAAGTATAGAAAATATGAGGTCTAATTAATTTCTAAAATCACATTTGAATAAACATAGCTCAAGAAAATTGATAGGACAAGATCACTCGTTGATTTTAATGTTTTTGTTTATTTAAAGAATCAAAATTTACAGTTATTGATAGTTAAGTTTATTACATTGTTTATTCTTAAGTCAAACTGAAATTACAATTGGTCATGAGTGGATTTCAGGTATACAATGTTTGAATACTGATTATTTCACCAATGTGCAACTCCCAATGCCAATTGTGTCCACCAATCCCATTTGCTTCCTGAAACACACCCTATACCATTTTCTTCTATGTGAGGCACATTTTTCTAAAAAAGTAATTATTTTCACTGTGGTCTATAGTAGTTTCTGACAGAATTTCATACTTAACACTTTATCACCATCAGTACCATATATTCCTCCTACTTGATTACCTCCACTGCAAACATCAGTTCCTCCCTTTCTGAACTCCACCCCAACCCCTCTAAGTAGCATGTGGCTACCAAGTACCAGTTCCACACCCAGTTTTCATGAACTATGGATATTTATTATGGCATAAAAATGTTTCCTTATATCCTATATATGAGAGAAATCATTGCATTTCAGTCTCTATCCTCTAACTTCACTTAGCATGACAGTGTCCAAATTACTCCACATACAAGTGAACTGCATTACATTGTTTTTGCATATGGCCCAATAATATTTCATTGTGTAAAGTAGAATATTTTCTATCTAGTCTTCTATTTGTGGGCACTGGCTTGGTTCCAGATTTTGGCTATGGTGGAGAGTATATCAAGGAGCATAATGGTGCATGTCTTTTCTCCTTTCATTTTTGGCTGTTAGGATATATTACAAGATGTGGAGTTACTGAATCAAATAAAAGTTCAACTTGTAGTTTTTTGATGAATGTACATATTGTTTCCCTGAAAGATTGGAGCATTCAACATTCCCTCCAGCAGTGAATGAAAAGTCTCATGTTCATGCCATCACTCTTTTCTATTGACCCTATATCAGATCAGTGTTCAGGAAATAATTTCTCCCAATCATGCCCTGTATTTGTATACTGATCATCATTTCTTTGAAGATGCAGAAGCTTCTTAATTTGCTGTAGTTTATTTATTTTTAATTGCTTGATTCAAGCACAATGATTACAAATGTGTTCAATATTGGGGTTCCGTCATACAATGCACATAATTGTTCACCAGTGCTCCCTTCCAGCCACTGATATCTCCCTTCAATCTCCCACATACCACATCCCCACCCCAAACTATCTGTAGGGCAATTTGCTTCTCTCTCACTCTCTTCTTCTTTTTTGTACTTAACCATTATTTTTTTCAGTTTTTATTAATTGCTTTATTTAAGAACTATGGTTACAAAACTGTCCATTGTTGGTTTTTACTCATACAATGTACACCATACTTCACCATGCACACTTCCAACCACTGATGCACCGTTTTCTTCCATAGGCAACCCACACATCCGCCTAGCTCTAGAACAGGCAATTTGCGTTTCTCACTCTCCTGCTCTGTCTCTCGCTTTCATTTTTGAAACTTCTGTCTGCACTGATGTTAATGGAGGTGTGACTTGAGTGTCAGTTCCTCCCAATTTCAACACTTAGTTCTGGTCCCGATCAATCAGTTACAGCTATTTTTGACTTATTATGCCCTTCACTACTCGAACTATACTCAACACTCTTTGTAGTCAGCTATTCTTCCTGGCCTGTACCTCCTGACAATTCTGGTGTCTCTGGATATTATTATGGTACTCTTTTATTTTTCTTATATCCCACAAATGAATGAGATTATCTATGTCTATTCCTTTACACCTGGCTCATTTAACTTAGCATAATAATCCCTATGTTTATAGAATTATAAGTAGATTTTATGACTTTATTTTTCTTAACTGCTGCATAGCATTCCATTGTGTGGATTTACCACAGTTTCCCTAGCCACTAATCTGTTGTCCATCATATGGGTTAATCTGGCTATTGCAAATAGTACTGAATTGAATATAGGGGTGAAGAGGGTATTTTTTGTGTTCCTGGAGTATATCCCTAGCAGTGGATGGGTATGTTGGATCAAATGGAAGATTAATTTTCAGCTTTTGAGGAATGGCAATATTGTTACACAAAAGAATTTGAATAGTCTGCATTTCCAACAGAAGTGAATGAGAGTCTTCTCCTTGCATCAAGCCAGCACTGTTACTTTGAAATGCATGTTAGTCTCTGTGATGAGATAATTTTCAATCATTGTGCTAACTTGCATATTCCTGATGATTAGTAAAGGGGAAGAATTTTTTCATGTACCTTTTGGGCACATGTATTTCTTCTTCGAGGAAATCTGTTCATTTCTTCTCACCATTTTTGGATGGAGTTACATATTTTTCTTGTATAGCTGAATCACTGTCTTGCATATCTTAGATATTCACTGTCTTGCATATCTTAGATATTAACTGTTTATCTGATGTGTACTGGTTAACAGTTTCTCCCATTCCATGATTATGCTTTGTATCTTAGTTAGAAGCTTGGACAGTGGTATTTTATTCTTGAAGGTGCTTTTAATGTTAAAGTCATGGAGTGTTTTGCCTGTTTTCCTCCATGCACATTATGGTTACAGATATGATATCAAAATCTTTAACCCATTTTGATTTGACCTTTGTACATGGTATTAAGGAGAGGTCTGACTTCATTATAGCATAAAATTGACCAGTTTTCTCAGCACTACCTGTTGAAGAGGACTTATTTATTTCATTTTATATTTCTTGCTCCTTAATCAAAAATTGTGGGTCCAATTTTGGTTATTCAAGTCTATTTCACTGATTAGTGGGTTGTTTTTATTCCAATATCTTACTATATTAATAACAACTGCTTTATAGTACAGTATAATTTTGGGGAAAATGATTCCTTCCCAAACATTTTTTGCCAAGGATCACTTTAGCTATTCGTGGACATTTATCCACGTGTATTTCAGAATATTTTTATCCAATTATTCAAAAACTATCACGATAAATTTTTAGATATTATATAATTCTGTACAATGCTTTAGGAAGTATTGACATTTTAATGATAATAATCTTCCCAATCCATGAACAGGGTATAACTCTCCATTTCTTTGTGTCTTCTTTTATTTCTTCAAGCAGAGTTTTGGAGTTTTATTTAAAAGCTCTTTCACCTCTTTAGTTAAGTTGACTCCAAGACACTTGATTTTTTGAGGCATATTTGAGAATAGGATCATTTTTCAATATATTTTTCTTCTCTTTTATTACTTATATATAGGAAAGTCATAAATATTTGCATATTAACTTTGTAACTTGTCACTTTACTATACAAGTCTATTTTTTCTAGAAGCTTTTAACAGAGTATTTAGAATTTTCTCAATACATTGTTGTGTCTTCTGAAAACAGGAACTTCATTTCTTCCTTTCCTATTTGGATGCCTTTGATGTATTTTTCTTGCCTAATTGCTACAGCAAGTACTTCTAGTACTATATTAACATATGTGGTGATAGGGACACCACGTAGGTCTTGTGATAGATCTTGTGCCAGATCTTAGTGGAAAGGGTTTTAGTTTTTTAGTTTTAGTTTTATGATATATACAATGGGCTTGCGATAAATGGTTTTGACAATATTGGGGAAAGTTCCTTCAATTCCCATCTTATTGATTTTATATCATAAATGGGTGCTGGATATTATTGAATGCTTTTTCAGAATCTATTGATATGATCAAATGTTTTCATTTTCTTTTATTGATATAGTAGATTATACTGATTTACTTGCAAATGTTAAACAATTCTTGCATCTCAGGAATAAATTCTGCTTGGTCATGATGTATAAGTTTCTTGAGAGCTTGTTTGGAGGTTCTAGCAGGGGAGCACAGCTACTCGTATACCCTCGACCAAAGAACTGTCTGTCACTATTCAACAGTGTGTGAAGCTTCGGGAGGGATGTGAGCAGTGAGTAAGGAAGGGGACACCGGCTTAGCCAGCCAGATCACCCTTATATCACGTATAAGCTTCTTGATTTGATGTTGAGTTCTGTTTCTTATTATTTTGTTGAGGATCTTTGCATATATGTCATAAGGATATGGGTCTATAATTCATTTTATGTGATATTTGCATATGATATCCAGGTGATGTTGGCTTCATAGATATTTGACAGTGTTTCTTTTTTTCAAATTCACAGAATATCTTGAAGAGGGACTAGCAGTAGATCATCTTTGTAGGTTTTAAATACTTCACTAACAAACCCTTCTCGACCTTGACTTTTGTTGTTGGGAAGCCTTTTAATTACCTTTTAAATTTCCATAGTAGTGAGATTGTTCACCTATAAAAAAATGTATTTTTCTATAACCTTGGAAGGTTGTCCAAGCCCAAAAATTTATCCATTACTTTCAGGTTTTCTTGTGTAGGGGCATAAAAATTATCAAAGTAATTTCTGATTATACTTTGAATTTCTTTACTATCTGTAGTGACATCCCCTTTTCTTTTCTAATTCTGCTTATTAAGTTTTTTTTATCTCTCCCTCTCTTTGTGAGTCTTGCTAATGCTTTATTTGTTTTATTTTTCAAAAAACCAACTCTTGCTTTCATTGATCTTTAGGACTTTGGGAGGGGGTTCCAGTTAATTTCTACACCAATTTTTATTATTTCTTTCTGTCTGTCTACCTTGGCTCATATTATTGCTCATTTTTAAATTTCTTAGGCTGTGATATTAATACTATTCTGTTATTTATGTAGGCTTTTTTCTTTCTGATGTTTATAAACCTATATAAATTTTTTTCTTAACATTGTTTTTCCTGTGTCCCACAGATTCTGATAATTCATGTCTTCATTCTCATTTGTTTCCAGGAATCATCTGATTTCTTCTTAGATTTTTGTCTCTGACTTTATTTCTGGTAGTGAGCTGTTTAATTTCCAGGTTTTAAAGTTATTTCTCCATGTCTGCTTCTTATTTGGTTAGGGGCATTTAATTCTTGAAGATAACTTTAGATACAGTGACAGAAAAAAATTGACTATGTTTTCCCCTATGCAGCTTATGTATTTAGCCTAATATTAATATAATTAATCTATTTTATTGAACTTTTGTTCCTGGCATTAGAAAGATTTTTTATTTTTATTATCTTTAAACACCATGATTACAAATATGATTACAGATATGTAAAGAAAACGCTCCTTCACCAGTGCAACATTCCCACCACCAATGACCCAAATCTCCCTCTTCCCCACCCCACACACACCTGTACACGAGACAGGCTCATTTGAAACATTTGTAAGTTCACTTGTTTTTCATAATACTTCTTAAAGAGGCTTTCCTTGCCTTCTTTTTTTTTTTTTTTTTTTTTTGGTTTTTGGGTCACATCCGGCAGCACTCAGGGGTCACTCCTGGCTCCATGCTCAGAAATTGCTCCTGGCAGGCACAGGGGACCATATGGGGCACCAGGATTCCAACCGATGACCTTTTGCATGAAAGGAAAACGCCCTACCTCCATGCTATCTCCCGGGCCCCTTTCCTTGCCTTCTTTATATTTTCAAAATTCATCCATTCAGGGGCCCGGGAGATAGCATGGAGGTAAGGCGTTTGCCTTTCGTGCAAAAGGTCATCGGTTCGAATCCCGGTGCCTGCCAGGAGCAATTTCTGAGCATGGAGCCAGGAGTAACCCCTGAACACTGCCGGGTGTGACCCAAAAAAAACAAAAAAACAACAAAAAAAAATTCATCCATTCACCAAACATTAAATGATTACATAACTGAAGTCTGTCTCAAATATTCAACTCCAGTAGATTGATCAAATTATTTTTTATTCCTATTCCATGCTGTTTAATTTTATGTCTGCTTTGTACAACTTTGAAATTGGGGGAAGTAATAATTTAAAACATCTCCCCCCTCCAAGAATTGTTTAAGTTATTCGGTCTTGTGTGGGTGGATGGGTACATTCCTCATGAAACAGGACTGTCTTTTTTCTTTGAAAAATGTCATGGGTATCTTCATAACAATTGTACTGAATCTGTTCAATGAATGAAGAATTTTCTATTATGATAATATTTATCTTCTCAATCAATGAGAGGTAGAATGTTTTGTTTCCTCATATCTTTTTATATCGTGTAGCAGTGTTTCATAGTTGTCTTTGTTCTTTATTTTATTAATTATTATTTTTAATTAGGCATGTTTGATAAAATTATTAATAGTCAAGTTTTAGACTTAATGTTTTATCACCAATCTGACAAGTGTCAATCTCCATCACCAATGTTTCCAGAGTTTATTCCATACTTATTCCCACCACTAGCTTGTCATTATAATAGACACCTTTGTTTGTTTGTTTTGTTTTGGGGTCACACCCGGCAGCGCTCAGGGGTTGCTCTTGGTGCTATGCTCAGAAATCACTCCTGGCAGGCTCAGGAGGCCACATGGGATTTGAACCACCATCCTTCTGTGAGCAAGGCAAATGCCCTGCTTCCATGTTAACTCTCTGGCCTCAATAATAGGAACTTTTGAAGATAGCGTCTTAATGTTTGATTCTCATAATTTCATATATATTGATGCTGTAGTCTGTATAGTTAGTTCTGTTCTGCCATAATATCAAAAACATACCTGAGTCTCCTTGAACCTTGTCTACTATTTCACAACTGTCATTCTCTTCCTCTATTCTATTTATTCTTTCTCATTGAATCCTGTGGTCAAGAGTGTTATAAACAATTCCCATTAAAACACAGAATTCCCCAATGCAGAGATTCTAAATGCCACATATAAGTGATAGCATGCTGTATTTATCTTTCTTCATCTGTGATAATTTCGTTAACCTGATATCTTGCAGTTCCATGTTGATTCCAATTCTAATGAGTGCTGCAATAAATGGTGTTTTGCACAATATGTCTTTTTGAATGAATGTTTCTTTCTTTCCGGGGCTAGATAAACCAAAGTACAATTTAAGTTAAGAATGGACACCTCTAAGCTTTTTTTTTTTTTTTTCAGTGTGATTTTGGCTATCTAGTTGTCTACTGTGACTCCACATAAACTTTATAAAATCTTAAAAGAACCTTGCTTTATTCTAGAGACAAGGAAAGGAGGACTGGAAGGTCCATCTCATGATATGAAGCTCACCACAAAGAGCAGAGAGTGCAGTTAGAGAAATAACTATAATGACAACTATCATAGCAATGTGAATGAATGAGGGAAATAGAAAGCCTGTCTCAAATACAGAAAGGCAGGATGGGGAGGAGGGAGATTTGAGACACTGGTATGGAAATGTTGCACTGGTGAAGGTGTGTATACTTTATATGACTGAGAACCAACTACAATCATATTTGTAATCAAGGTATTTAAATAAAGATATTAAAAATAAAAAAGAATAAATTAGAAACAAAAAATAAAATTGTTTGAATTTTAATATATATTGTATTGAATCTATATAATTTAGGTAATATATTCATTTTGATATTATTTTTTTCAATCCAGAAATATGGGATGTTTTTCTACTTATTTAGTTTTTTTCAATTTCTTTATTAAGCATCTTGAAGTTGTCAGAGTAAAATTCCTGGCTTCTTTTACTAAGTTGATATCTAAGTGCCTAATGGTTTTTGACACTATTTTAAATGGTATATAATTTTTGATATCTCTCTCCTCTAATACATTATGTCTATGAAGAAAAACAACTGAATTTTGTGTATTCACTTTGTAGCCAGACACTCTGAAGTATTGTTTTATTGCTCCTAGGAACTTTATGGACATTTTAGGTATTCAATATATTTCCTCATTCCATCTCTAAAAATAGATAGTTTGACTTCCTCTTTTTAATTATTTCTCTTGCCTGACTGCTTTTGTAGGACTTGTAATATGACTAAGAGTGGTAACACGAATATCCTTCACTTGTGGTTGACCTCTGAGATTAATTCTTTCTTTGTTCATCATTAAAAATACCATCTATAAACTTTTATAGAAAGTGATTACAGTCTTAAGAAATGCTCCTTCTACTATTTCCAGATGATTTTAACCAAAAATAATTGTTGGATTTAATCAAAAGCTTCCTTTGCATTGATTGATATGATATATTCATTTTTCCTTTTACTGATGTGGCATATGATGTTAATTGATTTGCATATATTGAACCATCCTTGCATTCCTAGGATAAAATCCATAATCCATTTTAATCATGATACTTTTAAATTTGCTGTTGAATTTGATTTACTAAGGCTTTATTCAGGATTTCTGCATCTATGTTTACATGGTAGATTGTTCTGTAATTTTTCTCTTTTGGTAGTATCTTTGTCAACTTTGGAACATAGTTTCTTGTTAGTTCAATCTTAGGTATTATGGAGATGTTTGGTTTCTTCAATTATTTGGAAAAGTTTAAGAATCAATGGCATTACATCTCTGTTTTTTTTGTTTTGTTTTGTTTTTTTTTTTTTTTTTTTTTTTTTTTTGGTTTTTGGGTCATACCCGGCAGTGCTCAGGGGTTACTCCTGGCTCCATGCTCAGAAATTGCTCCTGGCAGGCACGGGGGACCATATGGGGAACCAGGGGATCGAACCGCGGTCCATCCTAGGTTAGCGCAGGCACATTACCTCCAGCGCCACCGCCCGGCCCCCCACATCTCTGAACGTTAGATAAAACTCACCCATCCATCTGGGCCTGAATGTTTATTTTTGGAAAGATTCTTAGTTACTGTTTCATTTTCCTTCCTTGTGATTAGCCCGTTCATACTAACAACTTCGATTTTATTCAGTTTTGGGAGAATATGTTTCTAGAAATATACTTATTTACTTTCTTTTTTTTTTTTTTTTTTGGTTTTTGGGTCACACCTGGCAGTGCTCAGGGGTTACTCCTGGCTCCATGCTCAGAAATTGCTCCTGGCAGGCACGGCGGACCATATGAGGCACCGGGATTCGAACCAATGACCTTTTGCATGAAAGGCGAATGCCTTACCTCCATGCTATCTCCCGGGCCCCAGCTTATTTACTTTCTTAACAGAATAAAATTCATAGTAAACTCTCATGGTGTCTTGAATTTCTGAAGCTCTATTGTAATTTCTCCTCTTTTATTATTATTATTTTTTTTTTGCTTCCTTTTACTTTTCAGGCTGCCATCACGTTACACAGGGGTTAATTCCTGGCTTTGTGCTCAGGAATCACTACATTTTTTTCAGGGACCATATGGAAAGCCTGGGATCTAACCTAGATCAGTCACACACATGGCAATTGCCCTACTCATTGTACCATTGCTCTGGTCCTTGTCTTTTATTTCTAATCCAACTTATTTGAGCACTTTCTCTTTTTTTCCTTTGTATCTTTTTCAAAGGCTTGTCTACAAGTTGTGTATCATGCTTTCAAATATAAATGAGAATCTGACTGGGTGAAGAATGTTTATTTGAAGTTTTTTCAAATTATTATTATTACTATTACTCGTATTACTACTACTACTACTACTACTACTACTACTACTACTACTACTACTACTACTACTACATCTCACCATTGTTTTCAGGTTCACAGGGTATCATTTAAGAAATTTGCTCTAAAACTTAATGATACTCCTTTGTAAGTATCTTTCCTCTTTGAATTTGCTGTATTCTATCTCTATGATTTCCATCATTTTTATCAGGAGTGTTTTGTCTTAGAGTATTTGTATTTGGTCCTTTTTTGGTTTGTACACTCAGGTCTCCAGGTTGTTCATACATTATTCTTGGATTCTTGAATTCTCCAATTCTTGGAACTTTTAGGGCAATGATGTATTTCCTGTTTCTTTATTGTGGTTGTATTTCCTGGTCCTTGGAGACTCCCCAATGATTATGTTGTTCCTCTTGACTTCATCCCCGAAGTTCTGTCATCTGTTCACTTATTTTGACTCTTTTTCCATCTCTGCTGTTGTCTAAATGTTTACTGCACTTCACTTTCAAATTCACTGATTCTGTCTTTAGCAGCTGTTACTGTATTGCTAAGGCCTTCTAGTAGATTTTCATTTAATCTACCAGTTTTTTACTCCTGACATACCTGTTTTCTGTTTTAATATTTTCTTCTGTTTTATTAGCAGCAGGTCATGATATCTTTGAGCTCATCAAATATTCTAAGCATTTCTTCTGAAGCTCTTTTTAAAGAGATTATAGCTGTCTGTTACTGATTGATTCAAGATTACAGGATTGACTCAGGATTACAATCTCCACTCACTATTCATGGTGGGTTTCTTCACTTTTTCACCATGGTTTTTTGCTTTCTATGGAGTACAACTTTTCTACTTTATTTTTGGTGGTCCCCTCATGATAACAACACCTCTGAGAAAGATTCACTTAGGGTGGAGGATACCTTTCAGTTGCATTAGTGACCTCTGCTTCAGAAGTACAGATCTATTTTCTGATGTCTGTTTAGTACTTGCAGCTTGGAAAACTCTCCCATGCAAGAGGTGACATGGGAATGCAGCTGGTGACCATCTTGACTACCATGGCTCTGACTTTTGACATCCTGGTAGAGCTTGTGGCTGGTGTGTGGGCCACTCTTCCATGAAGAGAGAGAAATAAGTGTGGTCTGGGTGAACATCTGGTGACACTCTTTTATACCGCAGTACTGGCTCAAAGTAATGTCTTTTATGACTGTTTCTTTATCAGGGTTTCCTCGGGAGCTCTCAAAGGTCCCTTTGATTCCATGTTGCTCCTTTTGGATTCATTGCAAAATTATCTTGTCAGTTGTTAATTTATTTTTGGTACTTTTTAATCTTCTGCCATTTTCCAAATTTTTTATTTATCTCATCTTGGAGCAAACAGATTTAAACTTCAGCGATAGTTACTCTGCTACTGGGGCCTTATGGTGAGCTTTTTCATTTCACATACACATTTTTTATTTCTAAAATATTTAGTTGTAATTTTCTCATAGATGTTCTTCAATACTCTGTTTTATTGGATGATTACTCCATTACATCTTAAGCTCCAAAATAAAACTCAACATTTTTTTAAAGATTTGATTAGAGAGGATTCACAATTAGTTATTACTGGCATAGTCTTCAGAGATACCTTACTTACCCAATAAGTATGGTGTGGTTCTGACTTGCTTTCCCATTTCACTTCTGCAATTTAGAGGTGTTTCTTGTGTGTTATGTGGCCATGCAACTAAGGTTAGGATATTTTATGCTTATAGTAATATATGCAGAGGTGAAGATATATATGGTCGCAAAGCAGTCTCGTGCTTCATAGGAGTCCCAACCTGAAGCAAAAAAATGGTAATGCTAAGTAACAAACAGGGCTCTAAGTACTGTAAAACCTCACTTTCTTGAGATCGGGGCTAGACAGAGCCGAGCCAAGGTGGACATCTGTGATCCTGAGTAATAAGTATAATTCTTTTGTTTCAGTTTTTTGGGACCAAAGTAGGGCAAAACCAATAGTAGTAAAGTTTTAAACATAACTTATTTATGTTTAAAATAAGCAGGGCAACATCTCTGATTTATATACAGCCAAGATCCCTAATTTGAATAAATGTATTAAGGAATAATATGTGCACTCCTTGTTTTGTGGACAAATGTTTTCTCAGATCTCACCATTTTAAAAGCAACCTCACACTCTTTTTTTTAAAACACAGAATGATAAACTGGGATTTCAAAAGGTCCATGATGAAATTTTTGTCCTGAATACATTACTACCTGCTTACTTGACTGTGAATGAAAAATAAACTGCTGACTTTTTCACAGGTCCCATTTTGTTTAAAGGCATATCTTTTGGAAAATTTTTGTTGTTCAACCCAAGCTATAACATAGAAATCTTAGATAAATTTAGTATAAAAGTTAAGATAAAGTACAGTGGATTAAAGGCTTACCTAGGACACAGCCAGCCCTGGTGTGCACATAGTACCCTAAGAATTACCAACTATGATCCCTGAGCACAGATCCTGAAATTAAATCCTGAGAACTGCTAGTTGTCCAAAAACTAAAACCCAAAACAAAGTCAAAATATACCAGCCTTGCCTATATAGCAAAGATAGTCCTGGTAGGTGTAATGTGGAATCATACTTTTGCTTTTGGGACATTTATAATTGGCTTATGTGGGTGCTCATATATAGGAGCACGTGAGTGAAGGGATCTTTAGAAATCACACCCCTGGTTTGTTCCAGTATGCTACTTTGGTAAACACTAATAGACCCCCCACCTCCATTACTTATCTATAAAAAAGCTATTGAGAACAGGATATCTAATTTTGATTATAAAATGTGATGGAGGTAGGGTGTTTGTCTTGCATGAGGCTGAGTTGGATTTGATCTCTAGCACCCTATATTGTCTTCTGAGTCCTGCCACAAGAGACTCTTCAGTGCAGAGCCAGGGGTAAACAATGAACACTACTAGGGCAGCCCAACATCTCACACAGACATACAAAGTGATCATTTTTTATCTGTTTGATTTATTCCTGACAAGTCTTTATATGTCATTGTCATTCAACTTTGACATTGCTGAATAACTTCTATTGAAGCACACAAAATTGATTTTGGTGCTTTGAAAAGAAGCATTAGGAAAATATGAATGTTCTTTTCTGGACAAATTTTTAATAAAAAGTGTAATGAATATTAAAGTGACAGGCTAAATCATTAAAGAATAATATCAAAGAATAATATTCTCAAACCAGCACTTCCAGGACCAATTGTCATACCCACTCATAAAAATGAGTCATGCCATGAAGCTCACCACAGAGTGATAAGTGTAGTTAGAGAAATAACTATACTGAGAACTATCATAACAATGTGAATGAATGAGGGAAGCAGAAAGCCTGTCTCGAGTACAGGTGTGAGTGGAGTGGGGAGGAGGGAGATCTGGGAAATTGGTGGTGGGAATCTTGCATTGGTGAAGGGGGGTGTTTTTTACATGACTGTAATCATACAACTACAATCATATTTGTAATCATGGTGTTTAAATAAAGATAATTTAACAATAAAAAAGAGAAATAAAAAATGAGTCATGCTCACTCATAAAAAAGAAGCAAAGATTTAAATAAGAAATGCTTTATACATTTTATTAAATGTGCGATCATTTCTTTATAGCTGGAAGAATTATATTTAAGAAAGATAAAATTTAGTGAATATTGTTAAATCTTATCATTAGAACCTATTCAGTCCAGGATTCAGGCAATACTTACTTATAAGCAAAAGTAGAATCAACTGGTGTCAGACACATCCAGCACGAAAACACTAGGGACAAACAACAACAGAAAAAAAAAAAAAAAGACCAGGTTACTTAACTAATATGAGAAGCTGGAGAGTTGAGGTACCAGGTAACAGCCGCAGTTCAAATTAGAACAGAAAATACGTTTCAAATTAATAAGGCAAACCAAGGTTACATGAACATGTAGAGTGGAACTTTGAAAGAGACACGCACAGGTGAATATACTGTCAAATATATTGTTTGAAAGGCAGGCCATGAATACAACAGAGAAAAATGTAGGTAAAAGAGTAAGTTCACCCAAATAATATCCATTAGATACAAAAAAAAAGGGTATTATAAGTGCACATTTGTTGTCTTAATATAAATTAATGAGTCCTATTGTTGGTAGGGGGATGGTGAAGCCCCTCTGGGCTCGACCAGGCTCTCAAAGCCCCTTTGGTTTGGCAAGTCTGAAGGTTGCAGGGTGAAGGCAGAGGGATTCACAAAGAAGTCAGATGAAGTTTCAGGAGTCAGTCAACTATTTCACAGTCCCTACCACCATGCACACCTCCTCACATGGCCTCTTATACTAAACATTTTCCTAACAGCTAATTCTCTACTCCTTCTGGCTCTCTCTTCTCTCTTCTCTCTTCTCTCTTCTCTCTCTCTCTCTCTCTCTCTCTCTCTCTCTCTCTCTCTCTCTCTCTCTCTCTCTCTCTCTCT
>PVKC010004158.1:0-10375 GCA_004027635.1 Crocidura indochinensis | reverse complement strand
AATTACTAAAATTACAAATATTCTTATTATCTAGTATATTTTTACATGTACTTTATTTCTTTTAAGAGACTGATAAGAATAATTTCTATGGGGCCCGGGAGATAGCATGGAGGTAAGGTGTTTGCCTTTCATGCAAAAGGTCATCGGTTCGAATCCCGGTACCCCATATGGTCCCCTGTGCCTGCCAGGAGCAATTTCTGAGCATGGAGCCAGGAGTAACCCCTGAGCACTGCTGGGTGTGACCCAAAACCCCCCCCCAAAAAAAAGAATAATTTCTATGATCATTAAACAGAAGAAATAATGAAAAATTAGCAAAAATAGATTAAGATTATAGCTTATAAGCATTATTAGTTAACACATGTTAATTCTTTTCTCTTGCACTGCCTAAAATATATTAATTCTTCAAAAACATTGCTAGCAGCAGTTGAGATAGTTCAAAGAGATGAAACTTCTGATAAGCATGAATACGATGCTGGGTTTGATCCCTAGCTCTGCATGGCTTCCACACTCGAAGGGGCCAATTGGTCTCAGGAGCATTGCATTAAAAAAGGTCAAAACTAAATATCCAAGCCAGAGTCAATGACAAGAGAATCAAGAGACCCAAACTATAACAAGCTAAACACAAAATGAACCTGTTACACTGGTAGACCAGGGGCAAAGGTCAGAGGTATGGAATGCATGCTGAGAACTCTGGTTGAGGGAGGTCAACATTGGTGGTGGGAATGGTCATAATTCACTGTCACTATATTCTGATATGCAACTATAAAAGACTTGTAATTCAAAATGGTCTCAATAAAATAAATAAAAAACATTGTTGAATGTGAAAGATGGAAATGGTTTATGAAAGATACTTTTCTAGGGGATACCAACACCTAGAATTTCATTTTTGTGTGTGTGTGTGTGAGGAATCACACCTGCCTATAATCAAGCAACTTCTGGCCCTGTACTCAGATGGGTTTGGAGAACCTATGGAATGTTGGAATTAAACTCGGGTTCGTCTTATGCAAGACAAGCACCCCACCCACTATACTATAGATCTGTTATCCTTACCCTCATTTTAAATCCTTCAGATTGAATCCTCCAATATTAAGAATCTTTTTTCCAGGGTTCCAAGGAATTTCTAAAAACACTTTCCATGCAAGTGAGGCTTGCATGGCTACAACTTCAATATCTATTGCCACTTATATATACAGAGATATGTCCAGAACACTCTGCTTGTTGGGATGCCTTGAGAGAGAGTGTCACTCTAAAACAACTGGCATGGGGCTGGAGATGGCACAAACAGAGATAGCTACTTGAGAGAGGATTGGAAATTGAACACTCAATGACCTATAAGCACAGTCAGGTAACACTAAAGCATGCCACTATCCCATAGCAAGGTTGGACAGTTACCCCACAAAAGATTACTAGTTTGTTAGTGCTACCACTAAATAGCACTAGAACAAATCTTCACAAGGACAAGCATAAAATGATCCTTTAGTGGTTGTTGGTGATGCTGGTTTCAAAAACAAAAAAATAAAAATAAATTGAATCTTAGATTTGAACAAAAAATAAAGCAAATCAGATCCTATCTGAGGAAAAAACATGCCTGGATATCTTGTCAGAGAATTTGGTCACCAATTTCCAGAAATATCTTCTGACCAAAAATTTGTGTAGATTGTGGCATGAAATGTTTCCCAAAGTGATGACATTCTGAGTATTCATAGAATCCAGACTAGCAATATACACCTGGGTTCAAGTATTGGGTTAAGTTCTGTTCTGTGTGTTTGCTTAAAAATTATTAATTTTTCATTGGGCACTGGGTATTTTTTCTGAAAACAGGAAGTTAGCCAAATAAATCTGATAATCTCTGAATTACAAGGTAAATTAGATTGGCAGAATATTTGAAGGAAACTCATGCTTCATATTCAATTAACAAGTTTTAAAAAAGTGAGATTGAGTGAGTTGATGTTGACGACTGTAGTGGCATATCATGTTTTCACATAGAAATAATTTCAAAGGTTAAAATTCTATACCAAAAAGGGCAATACTGGAAGTCTGAAGGTATATAACAACACGACTAACAGTACTTTATTCTCTGATTTAAAGATACTGATACTGTATTGAAACTGTACTTAAGAAAAAACTATGAATTAGTGTTTTCAAATTGATTTACTTATGCTTTTCTATATACTTTATGGTTTCATGTGTTATTTCACAGCCTTTATTCCATTTGGATTTGGCTTTTGTGCCTGGTTTTAGATGGAGGTCTGTTCGCACTTTTCCAAGTGCCTGAGCAGTTGTGCCAACATCACTTGTTGAAGAGGATTTCCTTGCTCCATTTTGTAAGACTTAATTTTAAAGGTCAAGGTACATTGACTTTATTTTAATCAGTCTCAGTTCTTTTGGAAGATGGTAACAAAACAAAAACTTACAAGGAGCAGAGTGAGAGTACAGCAGGTAGTGATTGCCTTTCACACAGTCAAGCCATGTTCATTCCTCAGCACCACACTGCATATCAGGAGTAATTATTGAGAGCAGAGATTGGTAGGAGTGAACCTAGCATGTATAGGTATAGCTACCCAAAAATCAACAACAAACTAAGCAAAATAACTTCATATTAGTAAGAAAGGTAGATTTTTTAAAATATCTTTATTTATACAATTTTATTACAATCATGATTATAGTTGGGTTTCAGTCATATAAAGAATACCCCCTTCACCAGCGTGACATTCCCATCAACAATGCCAAAATCTCCCTCCTCCCTACCCCCTGCCTGTATTTGAGACAGGCTTTCTACTTCTCTCATTCATTCTTATTGTTATGTTAGTTGTCAGTGTAGTTATATCTCTAACTGCACTTACCACTCTTTCAGTGAGCTTCCTATCATGAGCTGGACCTTCCAGCCCTCATTTCTATTATCTCTGAGAATTATTACAAAAACCTCTTTTATTTTTCCTTCAAACCCATAGATGAGTGATACTATTCTGTGTCTATATCTCTCCCTCTGACTTAGTTCATTCAGCATAATAGATTCCATGTAAATCCATGTATAGGAAAATTTCATGACTTCATTTCTCCTGAAGACTGAATAATAATCCATTGTGTATATATACCATAGTTTCTTTAGCCATTCATCTGAAAGACACACAGCCATTGATGGTGCCAAAATCTTCTACTATAATTCAGACTCCAGCACCATAAAGCCACTGCCCCATCAGACACTCTGGCAATTGCATTTCTTTTCATCACTGAGCCACAGAACAACATATAAAAAAGAACACCTAGGTGAGGCAGCCAAGAAAGACTTCAGTGAACAGAATCTCTTCTGGAATCAAAAGGTAGGTTGTCACCATCCCTGAAAGTGGAACCAAGGAGTACACTTGCTCCATTTCATGGCTGTAAACTAAATCATTTAGCCCATGAACCTCACCAAAACTCGTAAAACACTACAAAGAGTGTCAATGAGGGAAACAATGCAGAACAACATCATGCATAGAGAATAAAGATGGTAGCTCTGATGACTTGCAAAGACCTCCTGTTGTCTTAATTAAATAAAAATGAAGCTGGATGGTGATGTAGACCTCTGTCCGCCATCCCAGGCCACGTGGCTTAGGCCCCACTAACCGGCAGGTCTGGAGGTTCATGAGAGCGGCAGGTAGCAATCTCAACCACAGGCAGGCTTTATGAGAGATATTATCTTTATTCAGTCCTAGCCATCAGATGTGGCTTCAACCATTTAAGTTAGCCCTGCATCTTTTTCCATCCATGTCACCTCTCACCTACATGCTGGCCAGGATCCAAACGGGAGGGCAAAACCAAAAGGCAAGAGCACAATCCTCCTAGACAAAGGCCTTATATCACCTTTTCCAGTCCCTCCCAGGAATTGGGCGGGGCCTACAGGTAAAGAAAAATAATATCCGGTTCCCCAGGCCCCACCCATTTCTGGGCGGGTCTCAGGTAGTTACCTGTACCCTGGGGGGGTGGAACTATAACCTCCCATCGATTTAGCCTCTCATATAAGGAGTTTAGAGTGGAAATATGGAGGATGTTTATAGAACTCAAAGAAAGCATAGATAGAGATGAACATAAAATACATATAAAAATCAGAAAACTCCAAACTGAAATAACAGAACTGAAAAACTCGGTATATGAAAGGTAAAACTCAATAAAAAGCTTCTTCAGCAGAGTAACAGCACCTGAGGACTGAATCATTGAGCTGGAAGATGAGATGCGGAAAAAATGCATATAACAGAAGATTTGAAAAGAACCTTAAAGCAAATGATAAGACAATGGAAAAATACTCAAAGAATGTGAACAGATAAAAAAATAAGTCTTTAGGACTGTAGTAGTGGTTCAGTGGTAGGGCGTTTGCCTTTTACGTGGCTGACCTAGGATGGACTGCAGTTAGATCCCTCAGTATACCTACCATATGGTCCCCCAAGCCAAGAGATATTTTTTAGCGCATAGTCATGAGTAACCCTGCGTGTCACCTGGTGGGGCCTAAACACAAAATGATTATTTATAAACCTAGTCTTTGATAAGCTCAACAGAACAAAGTATGAATCATTGATGTAGCAGAGATCCAGGAAGAAATCCCCAGAAAGAACAGTCAAGGACATCATTACAGAGAAATTAGCAAAGCTAAAGACTGCATGAAACCTGCATGCCCAAAGAGTACCAACTAAAAGAGACCCAAAGAATAGCTACCCAAGACATATCCTATTCACAATGACTACTCCCTCAGATAAGGATAGAATTTTGAAAGCAGCAAGATCAAAAAGGAAAATTACATACAAAAGAACATTCTTAACATTTACAGCAGACCTGTCACAAGAAACCCTCAAAGCCAGAAGGCAGTGGTGGGATAGAGTCACAATACTCAACAAAATAAATGCTTCGCCTAGAATACTGCACTCATCCTGACTCACGTTCAGATTTTAAGGAAGTATTCATAGCTTTATGGATAAACAAAATCTCAGAAACTTTACAGGTTCAAAATCAGCCTTAAAATATAAATCGAAATGACTTCTAAAGGACAAGACAGACCAAAAGACAAACAAAATTTCTACACAAAGATGGCACTAAATCCCATAACAGTTATCTCCCTAACGTCATTGGGATAACTGTAGCAGTTAAGAGACACAAAGTGGCAAAATGGATCAAAAAGCTGAATTCAACATTCTGCTGCCTACAGGAAATATATCTGATTAGTCATAACAAAAACAGACTCAGAATCAAAGATTGGAGAAAAATCATCCAAGCAAACAAGTCCCTTAATTTCTTCTAAAAAAACAAAGCCCAGGTCCAGATGGATTCATTAACGAATTCTTTCAAACTTTAAAGGTACATACTACCAACCCTTTTCAGGCTCTTTGAGGAAACAATAAAAACAAACACTCCCAAATAGTTTTTCATGAAGCTATAATCACCAGGATACCAAAACCAGAAACAGATGCTGGCAAAAAAAATAAAAATACAGACCAATATCCCTGATGAACACAGACACAAGATTCTCAACAAAATCCTGGCAATAGGATCCAACGCCTCATCAAGAAGATCATACAGCATTAACAAGTAGGCTTCCTTTCAGAAAAACAAGAATGATTTAACATACTTTAATCAACATGATACATTATATCAACAAAAGAAAAGATAAAAGCCATATGATGTATCAATAGATGCAGAGAGAGTATTTGATAAAAAACATTTATGATAAAAACTCATCAAGATGGGAATGGAAGGAACTTTTCTCAATACAGTCAAGAACATTTACCACAAGAGAAAAATAACAACTGTGTTATGAAAAACTTTGTAACCCTGGTCTTTAATTAAAGTAAGTAAAAATTTTAACTCCTCATGAAAATCAAAAATCTAAATCATGAAATTTTAAAAAGCAATTTTATATTAGGACTTCAGAGTTTGTACAATTATGCATAGTGGGATAAATATAACACATGTTAAACCATAAATGTGAGTACCTAACCTTTATTGTTTCTTTTTTTAATATCTTAACTTTATGTAGAAGTAAACTTAACTTGCCTGAAGCTGAGGTACAACTTGGAAACAGAGGTCAGGATATATCTTTATAAACAATAAATCATCTTGTTCTTTAAGTTTTGGATCTATCCTGCTATTCTATTTCTCTTGATTGGTGCATTTAGGCCAGTTTGAATGAGATTACTAAGATTATTGAGATGGAGATTTTTTTGCCATATTTCTGAAGAAGCTAGTTGTAGAATATTTTATATTTATTTTATGTGTTGTATTTATTTTGTATTTAGAAATAAAGGAGCTTGAAGGGGAGGCCAAAGGAGACAGTTGGAGAGAGGCAGTTGGACAGTGACAGTTGAAAAGAGGCAGTTGGAGAGAAAGGATAAAAGGAGGAATGCCCAGAGACAGGGAGGAAGCGAAAAATAGAGAAAATGAAAAAGCCCAGAGACAAAAGGGAAGAAAAATAGAGAATAATAAAAAGGGCCTAGAGACAAAAAGAGGTAGAGACGAATAGAGAATAAGAAGAAGAGCTGAGACAGAGGGGGACGAATAAAGAATAAGGAGAAGAGATGAACAGAGAATAAGAGAGAGACTAGGAGAGAGGATAGATTTACAGGATAGATAGAGAAGATGAGAAAGAAAGAGAGACTTATAGAGAATAAGAATAAGAAGTATGGTTACACAGAGAAGAAGATACAGTAGATTAGAGAAGAATAAGATAGATACAAAGAGAAGAGGAAATAATATATAGAAGACACAGAAAAGAAGATATAAGTTTATTCAGAGAACAGAGAAGAATAGAAAGACAGAAGATAGATACTGTAATAAAAATAAGAGAACAGAGAGAGACAGAAATTAAGAGAGAAGAAGAAGAAGAAGAGAGAGATGGCTGGATATATTAGCCGTAAAATCAACATTTTCACGCAACAGTTAGTTATGGTTGTGAAATATGCTTGTCTTTAAGAAAAGCTTTTTATGTTTATTTCATAATTAGTTACAAGGATACATAGTTCCTGAGCTGATCATAAGTGGAACTTCCAAATATGAATTATAGTCAAGCTTAGTATTCCTGATAAGGGATATGAAACAGACAAGTCTCTCCATGGAGTTTGGGAGTAAATACAGTCAGTGGCAACAACACAGCAATGCTAGGATAGGGTGTGCTGTTTTCACCTGGGGCTGGGACAAGATCAATATTTTTGCTTTCAGACCATATCTAGCATTGTTCAGAGTTTATTTCTGACACTTTCCTCAAAGAATACTCCTGTATCAGGAGACCATATTAGTGCTAAGGATTAAACCCAAGTCAGAAACATGGAAAGCAACCATTCTACATGATACACTATAGCTCTACCCTCCAACATTCCAGTTTCATATTAAATATGAAAATTTATACTTATAATGAGGAAATTCACAAAAAAAACTAAGTCATTAGTTTACTGAATATCAAAGAGATGTAAAATGGGAGAAAAAACCTCTATGATTCCATTATGAGGTAAATAAAATTATATTATGTATATTTAACATTAATATTATTTATATTTATTTTTAAATTTAGTGGCTACTGTTTGGTATGTAGACTAGGTCATATAACAAAGATTATCTTACAAAGGTTTCTTTCAATTTTGAGCTATTAACCATTTAATTTAGAAAATAAACATCTTAGGAAATGAAAGACAAGAAATAATGATGTGTTCAGTATTTCCCTTACTATCCAACTTATATAATCACATTAGAGAACTTTTTGTCTTTGTTATCAAGTTTACATGCTTCTTCATGTTTTCATATCCTTAGAAATAAGCTACTCACACACAGTCATTTTCTTGTTCTTAAGGTTTGGGGAAACATCCATTCAATTGGGCTTTAAACTTTTTATTTTAAAAAAATACTGTTTGGGTGATTTACAAATGAATTAAAATATACTTGGTTTGAATCATTCTTTCTTGAATAAACTTGCCTCAAAACACAGAACCATACTTCTTATAAGTCTGTCTGTGAATTAAACTAATTTTTCTCCAATATAAGATTTGGATTTTTGTTTCAGATATTCCTAGCTCTCTGAACAGTCACCCTTCAGCTAAAACTAAAATAACTTAAGCTTACTATGGTTAGAATAAGCTATGCTTTAAGAACCTAATATGCATGTTAATATAGAAAAAGTATACATCGTATATATAATTATTAATAGGGGTGCTAACTTCAAGTTTCTACAAATATTTTGCACTGATTTTCCTTGTTTTTTAAGCATCCCAATATTTTATAACTTAGGAAAAACTTCTCTGGCTAGAAAGCATAGCCTATGAAGGAAATGATTATGTATTAAACTCTATGTCAACAAAATAGTGGGGACATAAATTTATAATTTATCATAGAATCTTTAGTTTCTTCTAGTTTTCCATTGTTATATAAATTGATAGCATTTTATTTATATGTATATAACACATACCTAATCTATAAGTCTAGTAAAGTCAGAGAATGGAAGAATGAGCAGGAAAGAAATCAATATAAAGAAAATAAGTGGTGAAAGTAAGAAAAGCAAGCATAGAGGAAAAGATTAAATGACACCCCTTGGAGCCCGGGATATAGCATGGAGGTAAGGCATTTGCCTTTCATACAAAGGGTCATCGGTTTGAATCCCGGTGCCCCATATGGTCTCCCGTGCCTGCCAGGAGCAATTTCTGAGCATGGAGCCAGGAGTAACCCCTGAGCACTGCCGGATGTGACCCAAAAACCAAAAAAAAAAAAAAATGACACCCCTTGATATTTAAATTTAAAAAATAAAAAATGAGAGGTAGCAGATCTTAAGATATAATATAGGGGTAAGATATGAACCTTGCATACAGCTGGCCCAATTCAATACCCACTACCCAATAAAATCTGCAAAATCCCCTAAGGAATGATCCCTGAGCAATGACCCAAGAGTAAGACTTAAATACTGCCAGGTGTGGCCCTCAATGAAAAGGAGAGGTAGAGAGAAAAAATTCAAAGAAAATAAAAAGAATAAAAAAATCCAAAGAGAATAAAAAGCAGGAAATGGAAATCTGAGAAATAGTGACAGCGTCATCACACTTCACAAAATGAACTCACTTCAAAGTAATCATGTCTGTAACATTATCCAAGGGAAACAAAATCTTTAAGGTAAAAAAAAAGTAACAAAAATGCAAAAATATCTGTATCAAGAATATAAACTTAAACCTCCTCATCATAAAATGTATAATTATGCCTCTACATAATCATATCATTCATACATATAAAACCTTTAAAAAATAAGCTTATCACTAGAAAACTCCAGTTTAACAGACTAACATAAGACACTATTTTAGTCTGCTAATCATCATTCTCAGTAATTTTTATTCCTTTCCTTCTCAATCGACTCCCATTCAGTTGCATAGAAAGAAAACAGACAATGAAACAATCATGTATGTTCCTTCTAAAAAGGACTCTCCAAAGCTCTAATACAGTTTCAGAAAGTGATAGGTATATAAGAGATCTCTAATTATTACTGGGATATTGGTGGTGGGAATGGTGCAATAATGAAGTAGGGTGTTTTCTTTATTATTGAATCCTAACTACAAACATGTCTGTAACCACACTGCTTAAATAAAAGGTATTATTAAAAATAAATAAAATTACACACTCAAAAATAAATTGTGATTTGTGATGCAACTGTATGCGTGTGGACTGGTAAAAACAGAACTATTTTTATGGGACACTGAGGCAGAAATTTTATAAGTATTATTTAGAAAAAAATTATTACTGGGATATAGGAACAGAATCTACGAGAAAAAATAAGAGTAAAGTGAGGTAAAGGCAACAGCAACAATATCACTGTACAAAGACACACACAATCATAAAAAATGTTTCCCTAATTGTATTTCATTGGCATCCACAATGACTAGGATTTCCGTACAAAGTTTGCAAATGTCTTATAGTTAACCCTGTCTGTAGGCTCTGCAATTATGAATTTCACCGAACATTCATAGTTGTTCAAATTTGAAAATGCAGAACTAGATAAAATGAGACCAGAGTGATAGTACATCAGGCAGGGAGCTTGCCTACATGTGATTCACCTGGGTTTGATACCACAACCCCGAATGGTGCCCTGAATATCTCAAGCAGTAACACTGAACAAAGAGATAAACACATAGTCGCGAGCATGGACTGGTGCACCTAACGCCCTCCATAATAACCACATATATAAAGCCATATTATTTTTTTTGTCCCCAATTTCCAATCCAGACCAGGCAAGGATCTGGGTTGAAGTGTATATATGCTGCGTTTACTGTACCTCCTTTTTCTATACAGTCTGTGTGAGGAACGCAGCCTGTGGTAAGAATTGGGAGGCCTGATTTTTTTTCCTTCTTTTTTTTCCCTTTTTTTTTTTAATTTAAGCGTTTTGATT
>PVKC010004157.1:0-36620 GCA_004027635.1 Crocidura indochinensis | reverse complement strand
CTCTCTACCTATGACTATTTATTTTTTGTGTTTATGTCATTCCCACCTTTTCTAAGAATTAGCATATACTTCCTTGCCTGTGTGTTGCCAGGCAGCACACAGCTACCTGGTGGCAGTGCAGTGACAACTTGTCTCTTTGACAAGACAGATAGAATTCCAGCAGAATTATATTAGAGCATCGATCACCATGACAGAATATATAATAACAATCAGAACACTCACCATGCACCCCATTACACTTCTAAATTGTTCACTGAGATTTACATTTTTTCCCTATTGCCTTGTCTCATTGGTAAATTTTTTGAAATTCTCCAATGGTATAATAATATTTTAAGTGCTTTGCCTCTGGTATATTTTGTATATAGCTTCACACTTAGTTATTTCAGAATTATTTGGGAGTAATTTAGGATTTAAGTACCACTGAAATACCAATTTCTTTAACATGGATTGAGAAACTCTTCTCCATAATCTCAGACGGAACCAGGGGTTCCTTTGGTATCCGGCAAAGTCTGATTTATTCTCTATCAGAATTGAGCTTTCATAGTCTTGTACTGTTACTTTAAGGCCTGAGTTATTTTTTCTTCTTTGCTAGAAGATGGTTTCTATTAAGTTCAGGGGTGTATAAAGAGTTACTGGGCATATAAAGAGTTATTAGATTCAAACCTTGGCTCCACTTAATATTTGGAGGTAAGTTCATCAAACTGTTCAAAGATGAGCTACTTAATCTATAATATGGGTCTGATATAATATGGGTTTGATTTAGGTCTGATATAATATGGATTCTTTTGCAAAGAACATGGAATATTAAATGAAAATATTGTTAGGTGATTAGTATAGGATCCAATATATAATATATATTATATTGGTTTTTGGGCCATACCCAGTGATGCTCAGGAGTTACTCCTGGCTAAGCACTCAGAAATCGCTCCTAACTTGGGGGACCATATGGGACACCAGGGGATAGAACCATGATCTGACCTAGGTCAGCCACATGCAAGCAAATACCCTACCACTGTGCCACCACTCCAACCCCAGGATCCAATAATTTTTATCTCTCTTTTGGAGAGGGTGTGGTGTCACACTTGGAGACATGACCCTTGGCTGTGCTTGGAAAACCATATGTAGTGCTAGGAAATCAAACAGTAGTGGGCCATATACAAACCTAGTTATTTGCCTTCTGTTCTCCTCCAACCCACTAAATGCCATTTTGTATTGGTTTTTACTTCAATTCTTTTATTTTTGTCCCATGATAAAGCACATTACCTGTCAAATCAAATAAATGTTGAATAGACAAATATAACCCACAATATTGCTTATACTCTTCTATCTGATAAGATTTTTCACACTGTTCCCTGTATTATAATTTTGACTTATCTCAGTATCATTTTCCCTGTAGCTCCTAGTCTAGGAGATGTTTATTTATTTATTTATTTTTTTTTTGTCAAATGAAGGAACAGATGTGGGATACCCAATACAAATATAATGCCTGCTTTGTCTGGCTTCTATCCCAGACCCTTCTTCTTCTTTTTTTTTTTTTTTTTTTGGTTTTTGGGTCACACCTGCCAGTGCTCAGGAGTTACTCCTGGCTCCATGCTCAGAAATTGCTCCTGGCAGGCACGGGGGACCATATGGGGCACCGGGATTCGAACTGATGACCTTTTGCATGAAAGGCAGACGCCTTACCTCCATGCTATCTCCCGCCCCCCCTTCTTTTTTTTTTATCCAAGACTCTTCTAATCTCTAAAAGTCATAGATGCCTGTTACAGAGTCAGCCCAGACACTCTACACACATGCTTAATAATCAGAAGGGACAGGTTACAACAAGCAAAAGTCAGAATACATATGCCAAAATCTGTTCCTGAACCTCAGAGGTGCATTTCTCCTTCTGAGAACTGACTGATATCCACTAGTCTGCACCAGAGTAAAGCAACTATACTACATTTTATATAACTTAAGTAGGGACCAGATGATAGCACAGTGGTAGGGTGTTTGCCTTGTACATGACTGACCCAGGACAATCTCTGGTGTCCCTTATGGTCACCCTTGCCAGGAGCGATTTCTGAGGACAGAACAAGTAGAAACCCCTGAGCATCAGCAGGTGTGGCCCAATAAACAACAAAAAATAAAAGAACTTAAATATTTTAAATATATTTACCTCCCTTAGGAATGATAAGATCCCTTAATAGACCTCTGAAAAGTACCACAAGATACCTTTCCCACATTAGATTCCTGCTTGCTTGATGCTGAATTTTGTTAGTATTATGCCTTTGTTGACCCTGAGTTCTTATCTGGGGAGGCAGGTTACCCTTTCTCAGACTGCTGATATATCCTTTGATATCAGTTAACTCAAAATATGTGACCTGAAACCAACTTTCCTCACTGTACTTTCCCTCCTATTCTTTGTTATCCCTAACCTGGTGCCCTGTGCATAAGGTCTATCTGTTGCCCTTGACCTCTAAGTTCAAATATCTATATTCCTCATAGTATATAGGTGTTCTGTGAATTAAATGCCCAAACCTCATGTTAATAGAAAGACACTGAGCTTTACTTTTGAGATAATGCCTTTGAAACAAGTTTTCCAGGTATTTGTATAGTCATAACATGAATTACATTGAATGAATTTGATATACAGCCTATGTTGACATTGTCAGGACATTCTAAGTATACTAGTTTTGACTTTATTTGATAACTGCAAAAATCTGACAGCTTTCCCCCCCTCCCCCAAATGATCTTAATACTTTACTCCTCCTCCTTCCCCACAACTAAAACCTCAACTCTACTTTCCTACTTGAGGCCCACAACTTTTATTATTAGTTTCTTTTATTTGTATTCATGTTATTTTTATTTTCCTCGAGATGGATTGGTTTCTCTCTCTCTACAATGTTCTGGAGCCTACAAGCTAGGTGGTCGACACCAATTCCTAACTCTCTAAGCTACAACCAATACATGTTGAATGACTGAATGAATGATTGAGAAGGGGTGAATAAAATAGTCTGATTTTTTTCTCCTTAGGGCCCTCTTCATAATATAACCAGGTTTTTGTGTGTGGAAAACAAATAGTTAGAATGGAACTTGAGCCCTTTTCTGAGGAAGCTAGACTGCTTTTATACTGTTACTGTTCTCTATATTTAATTACCTTTTGTTTCTCCCTTAGCAATTAGTAAAGTGCCAGTCTGTCTCAGATGTGCTAAGGAGAATCAAGAGAAGATGTTTTTGTCCGCACTTGAGCCAAAGTGTTAAAGGAGCAGAGGCACATTTGAGGTGGGGGTGAGTGGAGATGGAAAGTAATTAATATTTATTGAGCAGCCATCATGTACTCTTTTAGATATGATCTCATTTTAGCCTCACTGTTACCCTGGAAAGTTTGTTCTAGATATAGAATCATGTTTAGTCAGGCTAGATAACTTGCTAAAATCCTCAAGCTACACCTTGAATTTAAACTTAGGTCTTGGTGGTATATGTTGTCTGCACACATGCCACCCACATCTCTGTTCTCTAGATGTGGACTTTCATATTTTTTCACTATATATCCCTTTTCTTTATGGAAAAGCCCATATTCTCTCTCAAGTGTGCATCAAAAACTACCCTTCTCATTCCCTGCTTTTATATTTCCAATAAATGTTTTACTTTACAACCAGAAATATAGCAATTAGGATGCTTGACTCAGGTATGATCCTCAGAACCCTATATAGATCCCCTGCCTTCTTCAGGAGTGATCCTTGAGCTTAGAGTAAGGAGTAAGCCCTGAGCACCTCCAGTGTGCCCCTCCCCTCCAAAAAAAAAAAAAAAGGCAACCAGAAGTATTATTTTGACCACTTGGTTAAAGAGATAGTACCATGTAATATCCAGTACTCCATATAGTCCCCTAAGCACTGTTGGGTAATTCCTGAGTACAGAACCAGGAATGAATAAATTACCCTTGAGTATCACCAGGTATAACAGTCCCCCACAATAAAAATTAAACCACTACTAAAATCACTCCCAAAATCACCTCAATAAAACACTCCTCAAACTTGTTTTTACTTAAAATACATAAACTTAGACCTTCCCACATAGCACTCACCCTGCCTCCTGTTGTTTGAAATCTCAGAGTGATAATAGTAGAACTCAAGTGGAGTTTGACCCTCTGAGACCTAGGTAATCCAATGTACCTCTATTCTCCTTTCTACCAATTCATTTAAGATGAGCTATGCTATTTTTCAACCTTTATGGGAGAGAACTTACTACATTATACCCTTCTCTATCCTCACATCCAAAATCTAAACTTTTTTGAGAAAATGCAAATCACCACTACAGAAGTACTGATTGAAGAAATACACCGAAGATGAACTATGATTAAGATAAACATAGTTCAAATGAGCCCTCATGCAGATAGATTTAAGAGAGATTCTATATATTTACCTAAAGTATGAAGTAGTTACTGAGGTCATTTTGTGGCCCTACAGGAACTAATGGAAGAGAGTAGGTGTTGGAAGGATGAGATTAGTTAAGGTCTCATGGCAGTCAAATGGGGTTTGAAATATGGGGTGGGGATAGAATAATTCAGTTATGGAAAGAGTTGGAGGCTAATTTATTCAGGCAGAGAGAATGTCTGGGAAATGAAGGTGTATTACATTCAAAAAAAAAGAATGAAAAAATTGGTTTATCTTTCCCCCCAAAAAAGTGATTGCCAGTTTTACTTATCTAAACCCATTATAGGGAGAGGCCATAAATAAGTCCTAGCATTCTTGTATAGAATAGAGAATAGGACAGTCACAAGGTAAGTTGATTAGGAGCTGTGGAAGGAGACAGGCAGAGGCAGGGATAATGTCATGGGCAAATGAAGGACTGAAAAGGGACATTTAAGGTTGAATCCTTTGAGAAAAAAAATCAAACTTTTGTGCCACCTCTGACTTTGCTGGTTTTGAAGTAACATTGAGAATAAGAAGACAGCGAAATTGTACAAATGCCACTCTGCAAAAGCAAAAAAAAAAAAAAAAATACTGAGTGGCAGTTGGGATTGTGATCAAATCCAATCTCTCCAGTTCTCCAATTATAAATCCCTTTCCAAAAGTGTGAGTAGGTAGGCTGATTAAAGTACATGCTTCTAAAATAGCCAAATGCTTCCTCCAAATGCTTAAAATCCAAGCAGGTCCTTCATCATGGAACACTTTCTGTATTAAATATTAATCAAAATAATTTCATTTTTGCCAATTCAATACTTAAAATATCAATTTGGATGATGGATCAAAAGCTGCAAAAAACATTAGGCCCATCTCTCTCTCCACTCCCTGCATTTATAGTTGAGAAAGCTAGATTTCAGAGAGGATATATGTTCTTTATTTCAAAGCTAGGTTAGGCCAGGTTACTGTGTTTTTCTAGATTATAGAAAAATCAAGTTGACATAGAACTTTAGCTGAAACATTCCCTGATGGTATAGAGAACTTAAGTTTTTTCTTTTGACAGGTCTTTCTGGCTTTTACCTCTAATGAATTATCAGTATGACCATGATTGTGATTATTAGGAATCTGGATGGCATTCCATTAAAATTGGGGATGGGCAGTGTATATAAACATGGCATGTGAATTAATTCATTACAGATAATGGGAACCTCAGCACCATTGTGCACTCCCTTTGTTATGTCAAAAATGTTCCATTTAGGGACCGGAGCAGTAGCACAAGGGTAAGGCATCTGCCTTGCACGCACTAGCCTAGGGCAGCTGCAGTTCGATCCCCAAGGGCATCCCATATGGTCCCCCAAGCCAGGAGGGATTTCTGAGCATGTAACCAGGAGTAACTCCTGAGAGTCACCGGGTATGGCCCCTCCCAAAAAAGTTCCATTTAGCTTTAAAGTCTGGGGATTTAAAGTCTTTTAAGTGGGGATTTTTGTACAGTTCTCTCTCTCTCTCTCTCTCTCTCTCTCTCTCTCTCTTTCTCTCTCTCTTCTATTTAATTCCATACCATACATTCTCAGTTTGACGCTGAGTATGAGATGTTGTAATTGGGACAAGTTTGAAAAGGCACACCTAGTTTTTGGAAAATTGTCATTTAGATTCTTTTGTTAAAGTGGAGAAAAAAATATTTGTATTATGGGCTAACTGTGTTATTTTCTTCTGGGCCTCCTGGTAGACACTGTGATTCTTGGCACTTTTTTTTCAGCTTTAAAACTTTAAGAATATTTCTTAAATACTACATTCCACATAATGAATAATGAGAATTATGTATGAGATGAAACTGAGTTCTAATCCTTACACCAGGTTACAAATAAGGGGATTTTCAAAGTAAGGTACATCATAATGTTTTTAGTATCTTGAGTGACCAAGTAGAATTGATGGTATGAACTGGGTTTTGGAAGGAATAGTATACATATCAAAGTGTAGAGGTAGTTTTAAGTGATGCAATATTTGGAGAGATTGACAATGATCATCTGACTAATGGATACACAAAAGAAGTAGGAGGAAATGAAAGTGAAAAAGAGTGACTTGAATTATACCAACTATTCTGAATTTTCTCTGATATAAGATGGAATCATTACAGCCTGATAATAGTGGAAGAAATGAAACACATAACTGATGTATATGGATCATCTGTGCTGAGCCTAATAAAGATGATCTGAATAGAGTTGGAAGCATTAAAGCTAGATCATGAATGGTGTATATTATGCATTTAGGAGAGACTTAGAAGAATCATATTAGTTTAGATCATATAACCATTTTCCTTTGATATAAGTATAACTGAGCGTGATTAGAGTCAGGAATGAATGTTATTAGTATATTGGTCTGGGTTTCCACAAACAGAATTAATTGAAGATATATTTTTCTCAAATCAGAGTTATAAAAACATAAAGACTCTATAGAATCAACCATAAAAGTGTTACAATCCCTCTAAGGGTGAGGCCATCAGTTACCAGAACCCCGCCACCCATTGTAACTGGAGCAGGAGGACGACAACTGGTCTAGGGGTATATAAAGCCCCGAGCTGAAGTGCTAGTGAATATCAAGGAGTCACTGTCCTTGATACTCCTGCAAGTTTGCTCCTGCCCAGCAGTCCCTACTGAATTGCTAACAAAACTGTTTGCCAGACTCTTGGCTACTGCTGCCTTTTGCTGAACTTAGCACTAGATCTTGGCCTAATACTAACAAGATGAAGAAGCATTTCCTAGAAACCAGATGGAAGCAAGTCTAACCTGCTTACCTTTTTGTTCCATTCCTCACTATTCTCCGTTATCTTTTACATTATTTTCATATCATCCCTTCTTCATTCTTCATTCTGAAGACCCTTGGCAACTTTAGGTGGGCCATTCAATCTTTAAGTTCAAGTAAAGCAACCTCACTAAAGTTTCCCTTGACCTGTTTCTTCCATTGGTTAATTCTTCCATTGTACCATTAATGGTCTTTTATGGCACTTCCTGAGACTGAACCCAACGTCTCACTTATTCAAGATGATGCCCTGCTGCTGAGTAACATTCCTGTTCCTTGTACAATAATTGTTCTCTATTACATAACTGATATATTCACCATGCTCTATTGCATATGTTTTCTAAAATATTTCTTTTTTTTGGGGGGGGTCACACCCGGCAGTGCTCAGGGGTTACTCCTGGCTCCATGCTCAGAAATTGCTCCTGGCAGGCACGGGGGACCATATGGAGCACCGCGATTCGAACCGATGACCTTTTGCATGAAAGGCAAACACCTTACCTCCATGCTATCTCCCGGGCCCCTCTAAAATATTTCTATACTAGATAAGGTACTATTTAAAAGCAATGACTCTGCATTGCCTTCCTTGTTTAATAAAACTTAGCATATAGTGGACAATAAAAAAACAACTAGAGGTGAGGCTAGTTTGTAGGCCACAATGTAACTATTGTTCAGTGTTCTAAAAATATTCAAAAATTTTCAAGTAGCTTGATGTGTGTTTAGGGAGAGGGAGGAAGTAAAGTGTTCAATTTGAGTTCCCAGGAAAGTGATGCTCTATGGCTCCTGCAATGCCAGGACACCTTTCTAACCATGGTGCAAAACTGGAGATGCTCAGATGGGATTGTATGGTGCCAGATATTGTATACTTGGCATTAACTTTAACCTTCATACTTCCTCTTGAGACACAGAAAGCCCTGATTTTTATTGAGACTACTATGTCTAAAATGTCTGAAATTTGCCATCACTCTGATAATCTTTAATCCTGAGAAGCCAAAATGAGCAGAACTTTTAATTTCATTAACCTATAGAACTCTTGGATACTGTCATTAACATTGATTACCTTTTTTTTTTTGGAGCGAGGCACTCTCAGTTACCTTCATGGTTTATTCCTAGCTCTGTACTCAGAAATCGCTCCTGGCTGGGGGCATTATATGGGATGCTGGGGAATCATGCATGCAAGGCAGACACCCTACCGCTTGTGCCACTACTCTGGCCCCACTTAATCACTTTCATTATCAACATAGACAAGGCTTATGATCCCATGCTCATCCACAAGATTACAAGAGTAGCATTGGCTGTTGCAACTCTGAGCAGTTGGAAGTAGGGCGTTAAGAGTGTTCTGTAGCAATTGTGTACCAAAAGCCAAGAATTAGTCTCACATTAGCCAAGTAACTTGAAGCAAGTCAATTGATTTCCTCATGAGAAAAACAAATAGGGGCTGGAGAGATAGCACAGTGGTAGGGCATTTGCCTTGCAAGCAGCCAATTCAGGATGGATGCTGGTTCTAATCCCATTATCCCATATGGTTCCCTGTGTCTGCCAGGAGCTATTTCTGAATGCAGAACCAGAAGTAATTCCTGAGCGTAGCTGGATGTGATCCCTCCCCACCAATAAATAAATAAATAAATAAATAAATAAATAAATAAATAAATAAATCAAAGAAAAAAACAAACAGAGCACTGGGCAAAATTTGTCATGATAGGCATATTACACATATTAAATTAACTTTTTAAAAATTGATGTATATGAAGTGTCATGTAAACAAGTTTGAGTCAACATTAGAGAAAGCAGAGAAAATATTGTGAATTTTAACATGTATCCATGCAGAAATATAAGTAATACAGATGTATTTGATATGTATAGGTATGTGAAAATTCTGAAATGACTATGCCATTAAATGATAATGTGAATTTACACTTCAAAAATAAATTTTATTTTTTTAATTATATCAATTTTCATTGACTCTCTATATGCTTATCTATGCACTTTCAAATTTATTAAAATTGTTTTTATAAAACTCATGAGACAGTTCTATCATGTTTTTCTTAAGTTGTTCTATACGAAAATACTAACAAAAAATAGTTTTTGTTTTTTTTTTTTACCAGATAAGAGAAGTAGTACAATGGGTAAGATACTTGCCTTGCTTGCTATTCTGTGTTTGATTCCAGCATTGTATAATATGCTCTGAAAAATACCAGGAGTAATTTCTGAGCACATAGTCAGGATAAAACCTGAGAACATATGGGTATGGCCAAACAAAATAAAAAATATTTGAAAGATGTTTACTATTTTTGATACTATTTCTTTTCCATTAAGTTTGTTATAGTTCAGGTTATGTATTTATAATGGTGTTGACATTTATGATCCTGGCTTGATACCTCATGATCTCACTACATATTTTTTTACTTTTAGACTGAAATTCTAAGTAACATAATTTATTTTTAATCTAAAGAATTCCTTTCTTGTAGTCCTTATGTCCTGGAGATAAATTCTTTTAGAGATCAATTTTTTGAACATGATAGATTTTGCTTTGTTTTGTTTTTAAGATAACTTAAATTGTTTACATTTTTGTTTCCCTGAATATAATGTGACCCCCTTACTTTCTAGCTTCTCAGTATTTTTAGGCTCTTGCTTAAAAAGCTTGTTCTCCAGATCTTCTTTGTTCTTAAAATCAGAATAAAGCATTTGACTCCCTTACCGAAATTTCAACAGAATTCACTCTTCCAATAACTTATTCTGCTTTTTTTCCCGAGTTTGTATAGTTATTTTCTATAGAACTATCTGTTCAGTAAGAACTTTCTGGCCTGAATCAGAAGTGCACTTTGCCTGTGAAATAGGCAGCCATGTGGGTGGAGCTCACACATGTGCACATGTGTGTGTCTGTTTGTGTGTGTATGTCCCTTGACAATGAAAGGAAATCATAAAACCAAAATTTTATCTAAATCATTGCCCTATTCTGCATCTCTCTAGCCCCAAGATTTAAGACAACTCAGTTCAGATTTATGACAGCCTAAGGATCCTATGAAGACTGGCCTAACCTTGGGCCTGGAGAGATAGATAGCCCAGCAGTTTGAGCATGCTTTGAAGCTACAGATTTGTGCTCCAACCCCAACTTGATCTGCTGAATGCTACTGGGAGTGACACTATGCATTGAGTCTTGAGTAAGCCTTCAGCATTGCTAGTGTGGTCTTTGAAATCACAAGTACACTGAAAGAATGACCAAACCAAATCTCATAGCTGGAGCCTCTCTACACTTCTTTCCCCCACCAACAATTCAGCAATTCAGCAGGAAAAAAAAATGTGCTGATAAAACTCTGAGTGATGATCTGAGTAGAATTAAAAGTGCTTGATGAAACTTTGGCAAATGAGTCTTATTTATTCAGAATTCCAGGCTAAGGCAGGTTGGAAAAGCATACCATGTGAACTTTCCCAGAAACTATTCAATCTATAAGGATAATTGAGTAATTAGGTGATTCTTTAGTCCATAGCAAGTCAATAGTCTTTTTTTTTTTTTTTTTGGTTTTTGGGCCACACCCAGAGACGCTCAGGGGTTACTCCTGGCTATGCGCTCAGAAGTCGCTCCTGGCAGGCACGGGGGACCATATGGGAACCGGGGGATCGAGCCGTGGTCCGTCCTAGGCAAGGCAGCAGGCACCTTACCTCCTGCGCCACCTCCCGGCTCCCAAGTCAATAGTCTTAAAAGCCTTGTGTTAGTTAGGGAGAAAATAATGTACAAAATTCTAAGAGCTACTTTTTGATACTTCAAAAATTACTTTAGAGATCTGAACAAATCTCTAATATATAGAAAAGTCAGCTGTAAAGGACACTTTTCCTAAGGCTGAAGGAAAATAAAAGAAAGTGGGGAGAGATGAAGAGAGAGAAAACAGAGACAGAAGCAGTGATATAGCTGTAATAAAACGAAAGACAGAAAGAGATAGAGAAAAGAGGAGAAAAAGAGAGAGAAGGATGAGAAGAGAGAGAGAAAGAGAGAGAGAGAGAACCCATAGGGAATTAAGATTTGAGTCTTAAATACACTGTGTCCCTGAGTATGGAAATAGAATCTCTGTGGTCCCTTGGCCATCATGGCCTAAAGAAACCATTGATAGGTGCACCATGGTATCTGGTGTTTTACTTCCCTGGGACATAAGAATGATACAGGTGATGTGAAGAAGCCTTGTGTGTGTGTGTGTGTGTGTGTGTGTGTATGTGTGTGTGCATGTATGTACGTAGGGGAGGGGTAGTATGCTGATATACTTGAGTCTGGATGGTACTCTAATTGTCCTCACTAGGCATGGCACATGGAATATTTAGAAAATACTTTGCTGCCCTGATCAAGAAGCCTTGAAATTTGGAGGTACAAAGTGGATTGAAGCAATCTGGATAAGGATGATAAGATTTTAGAGTATAAGGAATTGGCAAGAGACAATGCTAAAGTCAATGATTAGTAGCCATAGTTCGGTACAGTGTTTATGGCTGATATAGGTTTGTACATCTTATCAGGGGAAAATGTCCAGAGATAAAATCAGACCAGCCAGCCACTCCTTATAGAAAGAAGCACTTAGATAAAAACTTCTTATCAGTACTACATTATCAAAGCTTGTCCTCTATGTTTCAATAAGGAGAAGGTAAGAAAGGGAAATGGGGAAAAAGAATTAGGAAAAATACAAAATATAAATAAAAATTTTAATGACCTATTTTTATGTCATTCCCAATGTAATTATGTGCTGCCATATGCTGACCTTTATTTCTAATATCCTCCCAGAAAACGTGTACCAGCTATATTAAGGACCCAAACAACTAGATATTAATCTGCAGACGTTAACTGAAAACTTTTTAAACCTCCCCCACTTACTTAACCTCTCTATCACTCTGACCCAGTCATGTCATTGCTCAAATACACTAGGTAGTTTCACCTATAGCAGAATGTGAAGATATAGTTTGAAGATGGTCTTTGAAGCTGCTCATAATTGCTAGTTGCTCATTGTTTGAAAACATATCAAAAAGATATTTGTAAGTTTTGATATGTATGTAAATATTCATGACATGCAATCATGTCATGAATTGACTTGAACTAAACACTTTACAATAGTAGAAATAAGTTGATCAGATTTAATTTACATATTTATCTAATACTTCCATACATGAAGCTATACATGTAAGTATATATGGGAATAAAGGTAGAGAAGACGTACTATTCATCTTAAATTATTCTATATTTTATGATATTTTTAAAAGAACAGTAAATACATGAATTTTCTTCTGAAAATATAAAAATTATGTCATAGCAATCTTTCTCAATGTTCCAATGGGAAGGAAAACAAATGTTAAAATTGAGTTCTGATATAACTTTTATAAACAGTGTTTTCCACTAACTTCATAGGTATACATACTAAATTTTACCTATAATTTTCAGAGAGTATTATAGTGAACAAACCTAGATTGTTATAAAATTCTAAACCACTTAACTCCTATATTTACCTTAGAAAATGTTGTGCTATTCTATATCTAGAATATTCTTTTCCAAAGACTTTGATGAGGGATGCTCTCAAGTATGAAGACAAATAGAATGTATTTATTTATTTATTCATTTATTTATAAATAGGAAAGACTACAGTCTTCTCTGTTGCAAAAACTGACAGCAAAAGATGTCAAAATGATTTGGTGAAGGTGATCATCCTGAGAAGATAAATAGATTCTAAAATTGTTTTGGCCTGAAAAATCAATTCTGTTTGTTTATAGGCTTCATAGAAGGAACATCACCTTTGCTGAGAAAATATTGTTTTTGCTTCTGACAGAAACAAGCCAAAATAAATGAAGGACAAAAAAATTTTTGGAGTAAGGACACATTACTTAAACTAATTAGAATTTCTATGAAGGAATAAAGGGCCCATACTTATTTTTATTAGCCTTTAATTAAGACCTTGTCATCCTATCCTGTTCTCCTAATTACCAGGCATTACACAGATGTAAAAGACAGAGAGGCAAAAAGATGGGTGTAGCAATTTGATGTCCTGATGAATAAAAACATGAACCTTTGAGAGTAAATAAAAAACAGAAGGAAAATGCACAGAAACAAGTATCCACTGAGAAAATTATCTTCTGGGTTGAAAGCCAGCAACTTGTTGTGCTACTGTCTCAGCAGTAGGTGACCCATGGGAAGAACAATTACTATAGATTTCCTATAAGGAGTGGACAGAAGCATGAATAATATTCTAGCCACTTCTGAGGAAAAGGCTAGCCAGTAGAAGTCTGACAGAACCAGTCTGACAGAAGGGAAGAGAGTGAAAATGGGAATTTGTGGAGAAGGGATTAGAAATTTTGGGAAAACCAATCATTGTGTAAGTGATCTAGTAGAGATTGAGTGATTTAAAACAGCCAAGGGTTTGATGACGATGAAAAGGAATTGACACCAATAAGCACTTATTTGCAAGTGTTGCCTTTATTTTCTTCTTTTAATGTTTAGAATATTCTTGTGAGTTAGGCATATCTCTCACCTTTTTAGAGGTGAGGGAACAGATTCAGAGAGGGCAAATCTCTTTTTTTATGGTCATAACACTATTAAGTAATAGAGATAAGGGATCATTCCTGTTGGCACTCTGGGGCCACATGTGGTACTGGAGATCAAAACCCAGTTGACTGAATGTAAGGCAAGAACTTTACCTACCAACTATGCTTTCTGTGACCATCCAAAGCCTGTTTTTTTTTCTTATTTATAAGCCATGATCTGTTTCATGGGAAAGTTTAGGAAATTCCTGGATAACTATTTTTTTTTTGCCATATATCACATTTACTGTTTATCCTTTCAAGAATTTCTCTCCTTCTCTAATGTCTTTATTTTCTATTCACCAAGATTTCCAGATATAGGATCTTAAAATAATTTATTTTCATTCACATTGCAACCATGAGGGGTAATTGTTGCTTTCTCTCCTGACTATAGAGAGATAAAATAGATTTATAGGTCATTATAATGGAAAATATAATGTTGGGGGTTATTCACTGAACAAAGGTAGCTAGAACTCTAACACTTGAGGGAATATTGGTTTTCAAGATTATAAATGTTTTAGTATACAATTTCACTTCTTTTCAATATGGATATTATCAAACCACACTCATCACCCAAGTATCAATTCTCCTTTCACCTAAGTGTATTCTTCTCCACGGCCCTTCTAGTGACATCAGACATAAGGAGTTCTCAAGGGTTCATGTAATTCCACTTGGTTCACGACTTTTGTTTCTTTGTATACTACGTGTAGTATGTCTTTATTTTTCTAATTTATTTTGCTGAACATAATTTTTCCAGTTTAATCTGAAGGACAACATATCAATTCTTTTATAGTTGAGTAATATTCTGTTGTATACACACACACACAAGCATATCACAATATATTACATCTTTATCTACCTATCTGTATCTGGGCACTTAATTTGCTTTTGTAAATTGGCTCTTGTAAATAGAGTTGCAGTGAATATAATTATGTATGTATCTATTTGGATTTGTATCCTTGTATTCAAATAGAAATGTAGAAATGGAATTCAATTTATTTTTAATATTTTTGAGAAACATCTATGCTGTTTTTCATAGAGGGTGGACAAATTTACATGCCTACCCCAATCTTTAATCCTCAGTTTATATGATTTTTTAAAAAAATAATCCACATATCATCTAGTACTATTTTCTCTGACCTTAACATTAAATGAGCAGTTTTGGTAGGTCTATAGTGTTATTTCTTGTTGATTTGCATTTTTCCAATAAGCTATAATGAATATTTTTGATATGTGCCTGTTGTTTATATGTATTCCTTGCTACAATATCATTCAATTCCTTCCTCTTTGTTGATTGGATTATTTTCTTGGTGCTGAGTTTTTTAAGTTCCATATGTAAGTTAGATATTAGTCATCTGTCAGGTATCTGGTATGCAAACATTCAGCTGTATGTTTTCATTTTAATGATAGTGACTTTCACCACCATGTAAAAGTAGTTTACTTAATACAATCCCATTTATCTATTTTTGATTTTTTTCCTTTTCCTTGAAGTGAAATTTCTGAAGACATTTAAACTGAAATTAGTAAGTATTGGTCTATTTTTTTTCATCCCAATTTGTAAAAGAGACATTCTTTTTTTACATTTTAATGCTCTTAGTTCCTTTCTATAAATGTAGTGTCCAGATATGTGTGAATTTAACTATGGACTCACAACTCTAGTCTACTGAAATTTTTGATTTTTTTTTTTTTTTACTGTGGACATGTTTTGATTTCTAAGGCCTTGTGGTATAATTTGAAGTCAGGAAATCTATCCACATTCTTTACTTTTTCAGAATTTCTTTAGATCTTCAGGGATCTCGATGTTTCCATTTAAATTTAATCATATTTGAAGAATTCCATTGAGATGTTTATAAGGATTGCATTGATTTTCTCTATATGTATACATATATTGTGAATGATATTTTTTATCAGTTCTTTAAATCCATAAATAAAGATTATATTTTCATTTAATGTTTTCTAAAATTTTGGGGATTGACTTCGAGTTTTTTTTGGAGTACACACCAAACAATATTCAGGAGTTATTCTTTAGTCTAAATTCATTAATTACTTTTTGCAGTGCCCAGGGTACCATATGGGATCCTGGGGTTAAATTTGAGTATCCTTTTGCAAGGGAGAGCCCCGACCCACTGTACTCTCTATCCCCAATGACTTATCTTTATGTTGTCATACAGTTGTTTTACCACATTTATTAGTTTTATTTTTAGATTATTTTTGCATACAACTGTAAATGAGATTATATATCATATTTTACAGATCATATTATACATAGAAAATTCTAAAGACATCACTAAATACAATTAGAAATAATAAACCAACTAATTAAATACTATAAAATAAATATACCAAAGTATTTTACATTTCTATATGCAAGCAATGCATTAGAGGAAAAAGAAAGGGTATTTCTTTGTGTTTGCTTTGAGCTTCATACAGTCAGCAAACGTAAACTGGAACCCGGGCTGTTGTGCAGTAATGTTAATATCCACTAGATGGCACTGTAAAAAATGCTTTGGAAAGTTTGCTTGCTCCAGGAGAACTTTTATTTCCCCCCTTCAGCAAGTGCACTACCCTCCTTGGAATCTTGGGGTCCAATTCTGAATGGTTGGCATCCGATGCATTCCTTTATCCATCGCTGTCATGAAGAAGATCATAAATGATATATAAATAAATGACTCATCATTAGTGAAAATGACGAAGTATTCATCTTTAAAACCTCTCCTTGGGTAATTTGCTTCCTCGAGGAATCTTTTCCCCTAAAAACTATCCAGAAGGTCTGGACACAGCGGTAGGGCTTTTGTCTTGCAAGCTGCCAACCTGGCATGGACCTAGGTTCAATCCCAACATCCCATTTGGTGCCTCGAGCCTGCCAGAAACAATTTCTCAGTAGAGAACCAAGAGTAACCCCTGAGTGCCGCCTAAAACCAAAATCCAAACCAAACCAAACCAACCAAACAAAGAAAAAAAACAAAAAACTATCCAGAAGTCCTTCACATTTAGACCTTCTCAAACCAGGCAATCTAGACCTATACTTAGCTTTAGAAACTAGAAACTAGCCTAAAAATCAATAACTAAATAGCCACCTTACTTTTAATAAATAAGAAAAACGTTGGATACATAAATGTGCCAGGCTAATTCTAGAGACAAACCTCCATGTTTGATAATCTGGTACTTACTTAACCATCCCACTCCAATTGCATGCAATCAAAGATGGCTCTTTTGCTGGTTCCATATCATTTGTAAAGATAGTTTGTGATTTTGTTTATTTTCTGTTTTCTTGATCTTTCCATTGGAAAAAAAACATTCTTATTTTAAAGACCTTGTCTGGAATACTTTTGTTTCCCATGGTTGCCCAGATAAGGGAAGAGAAAATGTACATCTGTATATCCTACTGAATTCTGTTTAATTATCATTTTTTTTGGTTTTGGGGCCACACCCAGTGACGCTCAGGGGTTACTCCTGGCTATGCGCTCAGAAGTCGCTCCTGGTAGGCACGGGGGACCATCTGGGAACCGGGGGATCGAACCGTGGTCCGTCCTAGGCTAGCACAGGCAAGGCAGCAGGCACCTTACCTCCTGCGTCACCTCCCGGCTCCCTAATTATCATTTTTAATGAATATCCCTATTAGGATAAAACTTAATACTATAGTTTTCCATAACACTGTGTATTCTACCATAAAAACATATGTATCATCTATAATGTTTAAAATATGACTATTTTTTAAGGTCAATCTGAAGGGCCATTAAAGAAATAAACTCCAGCACAGATTCCTTAAAGCCTATTATGTTTTATATAGAATTAATACTAAATAAATGTTAAATGAAAGTGGAAGAAGCTTTATATTCCTTTTAAGTTAGCTGCCTGGGAAATTGGCATCTCTTAAAAATGCATTTGATGTATATTTACAAGGTACTTTTTAGTATGGAAAGATACAGGAGAGTCTTTTAAGGTCAAGAAGAAATATATGTTCTCCTGCTCAAATCAGAGAAATTGACTCCTAGAATGTATGTGTGAGTTCCAAAATAAAATGCTTACCTTTCCATTATCTGAACAAAACACCAAATAAATGAATGTTCTTTGCAACTATTATATTATTGTTTTATCTCAGATTCTTGATTACACTGATGATTTTAGTCAAGAGCTTTCCAAATTCTATTTGAATTACATTTTTAGTATGATAAATTTGCAAGCTCTTATTTCACCAGAACATATCTTTTATTCTTTTGTTTTTAGCCCATGTATCATTTTTATGTCAGCTATAAAGATCAAATGGGGATAAGTTTTTACTGATGTATTAGAAAGAGTGCAAGGATTCTAGTCAGGGAAGTTGATTATGCTCTTATCTAAGCCTTCTGCTGCCTATGAGTCTCCATGTCCTCATCTATGATATGAGGTGTTAGGTTTACATGAGTGGTAGGTATGTCAGGCAAGTAAATTTAATGATAGCCAGTAGGATAAGACAAAGAGGATGAAATGCCACCTTATTAACAGATTATGCTACAAAAGATTGCAACATATGTCATGTTAGGTTGCTCTCTGATTCTCTATTTCTCTCAATTTATTTATTTATTTTTGTATAAAGCAAACTAATATAGAGCTTTGCATGGCAAGGAATTGACTCACAAGCAACAAAGAACTTAAATCTTTTTTTTTGTGTGTAGTTTTTGGGTCACACCCGGCAGTGCTCAGGGGTTACTTCTGGCTCCATGCTCAGAAATTGCTCCTGGCAGGCACGGGGGACCATATGGGGCACCAGGATTTGAACCGATGACCTTTTGCATGAAAGGCAAACGCCTTACCTCCATGCTATCTCCCGGGCCCCAGAACTTAAATCTTGATTCCAAAAATCCTAAGTAACTTAGCAAATCTTACTAAGTCAGGTAAAAGAACTTGAAAGCAGATTTAACCTACTCTGGAGGTAAGAATTCAGTTTTCAAAAAGTTCTTGATTTTAGAATAGCAAGAATCCTAATGAATAGTAGCTATATATGATTGATGCATACACACAAAAGAAAATAAATGTCTAGTGTTTAGGCTTTTAGATTTTGCAAACTTTAACAATCTAAATTTAAAATGGGCCTGTTAAACTGGCAGGTTGGGAAATTTTTGGCATGGTATGGTATTAGATTATACTTATTTTGCCCAAAACAAAGATCATCCCTGGTTTCTTTTTATGTTTGTTTACAGTTTGGTTTTACCCCCAAACAGAGAATATATTACATTTATACCGAGGTGGGACTGGCTCAGGTTAGCCTAAGCTGTCTTTCCTTACTCTCTCCTCACTCTCCCAAATGGGGGTGGTCTCTATACTCAAAAAAAACGACCATTCTCGCTCATTTTATGAGGTAGAAGACTGCCAGAATACCTGTGTTTGATCCTCAGCCTGATCTGGATTATTTCATGCAGCGACTCTGCTTGAGACTTGTTCACCTGAGTTGGAGATATGGCATGTGGGGGTGATTTTACACCAAGGAATGCACTATAGGAACATCAGTGGAGGGAGGTGGATACTGGTAGTGGGATTGGTTCTGAATCATTGTATGCCTGAAACCCAACTATAACGAACTTTTAAATCACAATCATTTCAATGAAATTAAAAATAATATCCAACATACATAACAAGGGCAACAGAGTAATAAAGATAGGTAGGGTTATGTTTTTCATTTGTAAAGCATAGAATTGTTGCACTCATTTGAAGGTTTTAAAGGGATATCATATGAGTATAATACTCAAAGATAATAGAATTGAGGGCCAAGAATACCGATCACTTGATGTGTGTTTAGTTTAATAAGTATGTTACAATGAGTCAATTAATAAAGTAGGGATGAAAATAAAAGCCATAGCAAAGATTATGGACAATTAACAGCACCTTTTAATTAATTTTTTTCACTTTGGGGCTTCACTGGATGTTTATCAGTGGCAATTCGTGGTTCTATGGTACTCTGTTGTGCTTGGGAGACCATATGAAACCCAGGGATCAAACTGGAGTCCGGCCATATGTTAAGCAAGACATGAAGCCCTTCAGAATGATAGAAATCTGTGATCATTTGCATCATCTTGTGAACTCTACAAGTACAATTACGAATTTACAACAAAATCTGCTTGCCTTTAAGACTGACCTTGATCACAGGAAGTCAACCTCTTGATTCCTATTGATATCAACTTGTAGACTATATTAACAAATTCATTTCTTTTTCATTTATGAAAGAAAATTCATTCATTTTATTTGAAGAGTGTCCCTGGAAAAGAGATGATTTTACAGAAATAATTCACATTGCAAGGTCATAAGCAAAGATTTGAAGTAATATTTCAGACATATTAATCAAAGCAAACTTTGTAGCTCCCCAAAAGTAAGGAAGGGACATTGAGACAGTTACTTCCATTTCTTGGATGATTTGTATTTGTTTCTACATCCTTTCCAGATCTTGTCCCTGTCAATTATCTAAAGGAAAGGTACAGAATATTTGTTACCATCAAACATATGAATAAATAAATATACATGTACAGGTAAGCAAAGTATACTATGAGTTCAGAAATAGGATAAACATTACTCAGAATTATTATAATTACTCAGAATTATTATAATGTTACCTGCTAGAGTATGATACACATGTGTGTTATGTGTAATCTCCTCCTTTTCTCCACAATAGCATGGTTTTAATCTTACTGTAAATTTTTACTTACCATTATCCTGCATAGGAGGTATAATTACTGTTGTGATTTTGCAGATAAGTATTTGGCATGATAGATTAAATGATAAGTGATAATGAGCATTTTTTTCTAGTGCTTGCTGGACATCTGTTGTTCTTCCTCAGAGAAGTATCTGCTCATTTCTTCTACCCATTTTTTGATAGGATTTTTAGGTTTTGTGGAGTTAACCTTTGTGAATACTTAGTATATCCTAGATATCAATCCTTTATGTGATGTTTTGATTGCAAGTATTTTCTCCCACTTACTTAGCTGTCTTTTAATTTTATCCCATGTTTCTTTTGCCAACAGAAACTTTTAGTCTAATGTAGCATCATTTATTTAGATTTCATTTTATAGTTCTTAACATTGGCGTCCTTTTATTGAAGACCCCTTTGAACTCTTAAGTCTTGGTGTCTTCTGCCTATTTTAACTATAATTTTAAACATTTTAACTTTTATTATAAGGTGATGGTTCTGATTATGGTGGTGGTTCAATCAAATACCTGACCCTTACATACCTATGATTTTAGATATTAATTTTACCAAGTCATAAATTTAGGGTTTTAAAAAGACTGTTTTCTAAAGGTTACAGTCATTGTCTCAGCATTAATTAGAAGTTGATAAATGTGTGAGACTATCTTCCTTCTTACATTTTTACAGGGGCTAAAGAGAACACTTAATTCCCATTGATCCAGTTTGGGCAGCTAATGATAAATTAAAAGAAGCTTTTCTCTTAGGCCTATGTTTCAAGCTACATTCCAGATTATTAGATGCATTTAATTTGGATATTAGAAACCAAGGTCAGCTCTGAATAAGACATATCCTTTCCTATTTTGATTTAACAAATGATCACAGATTTGTTATTGTAAAATAGTATTTAAAAATGATTATGGAAATCAGAAGTGCAAAATAAATTACACTGGGACTAGATCGAACTGTGATTAGGATCTCTAGCACAAGGTATTTTGTCATTCTTAGTTACTGGAGACCCACCTGTATTCTTTGGCTTATGACACCTTTACTTCATTTTCAAAATTGGTCATATATAATTGATGATCCTTTAAATTAGATAAATCAGATATCCTTTCTTTGTCTCTAATAATTACATCTTTCATGAGGACCTTTCTAAATTTTTTTCTTTTGGTATTCTTCCACATTTGGTGTTGCTCAGAAGTGTCTCCTAGTTTTGTGCACTAGTATCACACCATTTGGGGCTAGGGATACATACGGGAAGCAGAGGATTTAACTTGTGTTATCTTTATGTAAGGCTAGTACCTTACCACTGTATCACCTCTCTGGTCACATTCTCTCTAATGAGGACTTCTCCGATTATGCAAAGTCTACTCAAATTATGATGCATAGTTTTCCTTTTATTTTTATTTTTTTGCTACACCCAGTGACACTCAGGTGTTACTCCTGGCTATGCATTCAGAAATCACTTATGGCTTGGGGGAACATATGGGATACTGAAGGATAGAACTGCAGTCCATCTTAGTCTAGCATGTGAAAGGCAGATGTCTTACCACTTGCGCCACCACTCTGGTCCCAATACATAGTTTCCCTATCTCAAAATCCTCAACTGAATTCAATATATAATATCTATCTGCCTGTTTTCAGCTAAAGATGATACAATTGAGAGCATGGACTTTTTTTTGACTGAGTCATTCTGATTATGACAGTTTGCCTTCTTATCTCCAGATATTCATATTCCTCCCACATATAAGATACATTTTCATTGTATAACAGCCCCCAAATTTTACCTAGTACATTAATAACTCAAATAAAATATATCATGATAGGGGCCCTGGAGATAGCATGGAGGTAAGGCGCTTGCCTTTCATGCAAAAGGTCATTGGTTCGAATCCCGGTGCCCCATATGGTCCCCTGTGCCTGCCAGGAGCAATTTCTGAGCATGGAGCCAGGAGTAACCCCTGAGCACTGCCGGGTGTGACCCCCCCAAAAAAATATATCATGATAAGCATATCAATTCAGAAGTTCCATAATTCAGGGACCAGAGCTATATTATAATTCGGATACTTGTCTTGCTTGATCCCTGGAAATACATAGGGACTCCTGTGCTCCACCAGGATTGATCAGAGTCCAGAGCTAGGAGTAAGCCCCAAACATAGTCAGGTGTTACCCCAGAAAGCCTCCCCACCAAAAACGTATAAAAATAAAAGGATCCACATTAATTATCAAAATCATATAAATAAGGTAGAGGTAAGAATCATATAATCCACATTGGAGAGATAGTGCAATTGACCTGAGAGCCTGGAATAGCTTTTGAGCACCATCAAATGCGACTCCAGAAAAATAAGATAATAAGCATTATTGAATATACATATAATTCCATTCTAGACAAAAAAATTCTCTTAATTTGTGGACATATAAAACTAGAAAATAAGCTAGTTGTCTCACAACACAATGGTGGCATGGGTATAGGTTACTATTTATAGTCACATTCAAATAGAATACATCAGAAGGGAAGAGAAACCATCATGACAAACTCTACTATGTTTCAAGGCCTGGAAATAATTCCTTATCATTTGAGACTTTATTTTTTCAGAACCAGAATTTCATATCTGAGTCATTTTTTCTTTAAAACAAACAAAATAAAAGAAAGAATAGCATACCTTTGCAGCTGAGTGGTTTTTGTTTGATTGTTTTGAATTTTGAGCCACACTCCGACATCAGGGGATTGAGACACGATCCATCCTGGGTCAGCAAGGCAAACACCCTACCGCTGCGCCATTGCTCAGGCCCCATAAGTGGTCTTATTATCCTTTTCCTGCCTTTAGAATTTGAGAAATCCAAACTGTTTCTTTTATTTCAAATGTTCCTGCAGTTATAAAATTCTCAAGATCACTGTGTGTCTCCTGTATGTTTTAGAGATTCACTCCATTAGATAAGTGGTTCATTTATAATCTTTTCTTGAATAATCTGATTTTAATTCCTGGCATAGATAATTAAGGAGATCTCTGGGTCACATGCCTGGCATTTCCAAGATACTCTGTCTGATTGAATATTTTGACAGTTTGATCCTTTTGAGTCACTTAAATGTTGTCTAGCTGTATCATTCACTTCATCTCCAGACTAGGCTTTCCACATGATAGATCTTTTCATTTTAACATTTTAGATAGACAGAATTTAGCAATTTGAATAGGCAGAATTTCCTAAGCCATCGTGTCCCTGTTCCTTTTTGTTTAACAGTTCTATTAACTTATAATTTGCATCTCACATTTTACTCAAAGCGTCAAGAAACCACTCTGCTTGTATCAGCTTTCTTAGAAAGCCCTTCAGCTAAATAAGTTCACTACTTACAATTTCTACTTCCACATAACTATAAAAGACAACTCCAGTTAGCTTTCTGCTTTTTATTTAGTTCTTATATATTCCCTAGAAACTCTTTCCATGTTTATACTTCTATTTAAATCATTTTAATGAACATATAGGTAAATTCTAAGATGCTACATATTTGCATATATACTCCCCATTTTCTTCTAAATACCTACTAGTAAAATCATAACATACCTATTTATTTTGACAGTCTATTCAATGCAATATATATTATATAATTCTTCTCAATTTTCCAGTTTTTTCTGGTTGTCCAGTTCTAAAAATCAACTTTTATATATTTTTTGCTATTATTTCACCAAAACTCTATTAATAGGTATAAAAAAAGCATAGCCCTCATAATTAAACTAGGTAAGCAGAATCATTAATAAATACAGTAAGGGCCAGGTCAAAAAGATCATAAAGGTCAGTTTAGAACTTTTGGCACAGGACAAAACTAGTATCTATAGTTGAAATTTTTGAGAAACTTCGTCTTTGCTTTCCAAAGTTTTTAATTGAGTGCTTCAGACTAACCCAGATTATTCAGAATAATCTATCTCTATATAAAGCAAATTGATTATAAACATTAACCACAAACAGTAGATGTTAATAGCAACATTTATGTTTTTTGAATAATTTGGGGCTATGCTAGCAAATTTACAAAAAAAAAAAAAAATGACCATGCAAGATGGCACCTAAATTCCAATTGGTCACTGTCTTTGGCAAAGTAAAAGTATATAAAGTAAACCTTTTATTAAAAAAAATTTATTTAAGCACCATGATTACAAGCATGTTTTAAGTTGGGTTTCAGTCATAAAAAAGAATACCCCCCACTTCACCAGTTGTTCCCACCACCAATGCCCCCCACCACCCTCCTCTCTCACCATCTGCCTGTATTCAAGATAGGCATTCTATTTCTCTCACTCACTCTCATTGTCATGATAGTTGTTAGTGTAGTTATTTCTCTAACTGTATTCACCACTCTTTGTGATGAGCTTCATATCTTGGACTGATACTTCCAGCCCTCTTTTTTTTGGGGGGTGGTCACACCCAGCAGCGCTCAGGGGTTACTCCTGGCTCTATGCTCAGAAATCGCCCCTGGCAGGCACAGGGGACCATATGGGATGCCGGGATATGGACCACTGTCCTGCATGAAAGGCAAACGCTTTACCTCCATGTTATCTCTCTGGCACAGCCCTCATTTCTATTATCTCTGGGTATTATCAACATATTGTCCTTTATTTCTCTTAAAACCCATATGAGTGAGATTATCCTGTATTTATCTCTCTCCCTCTGACTCAGCATAATAGTTTACATGTCCATCCATGTATAGGAAAATTTCCTAACTTCATTTTTCTTGACAGCTGCATAGTGTTCCACTGTGTCTATGTACAACAGTTTCTTTATCCATTCATCTGTTGTCAGACATCTGGGTTGTTTCCAGATTCTGGCTATTTAAAATAGCACTGAAATGAATGTAGGTGTGCAGGAAACACTTTTGTAATGTGTTTTTGTATTCTTAGGATTTATCCTTAGGAGCGGTATAGCAGGATCATATGGGAGCTCAATTTCCAGTTTTTTTACGAATCTCCATATTGTTTTCTTCTTTGTTTTTGTTTTTGTTTTTGGGTCACACCCGACAGCGCTCAGGGATTACTCCTGGCTCCATGCTCAGAAATCGCTCCTGGCAGGCTCAGGGACCATATGGGATGCCGGAATTCGAACCAATGACATTCTGCATGAAAGGCAAACGCCTTACCTCCATGCTATTTCACTGCCCCCTCCATATTGTTTTCCATAAAGGCTGGACTAGAGAGCATTCCCACCAACAGTGAATGAGTTCCTTTCCCTCCACATCCCCATCAGCACTGTTTGTTCTTGTTCTTTGTGATGTGTTTATATAAAGTATAACTTGAAAAGTGCAAACAAAATATTGTGAAAAAGCAAGATGAATTATAATTGAAATCCTTATCATTAACTCTAAACACTATATTTAATGTAAATGTTTAAAGTCATTATTAAACAATCTAAGATTTTGTGTATCAAATGATTAAATTAAGAAAGAAAAGATTAATTGTGAAAGCAGATTATGAGTTCAACAGAATTTGATTGTGCCATAAAGGGAGATAAGACATAACAGGCAAGAGAAATAGCTTTGAGATGAAAACAAACATGATAAGTAGAAGAGTCATAACCTAAAATCTTTCCACTCTTCACGACAATGACATGTCTATTGATGACATAGAATATGTCTATATCCATTCCTTAAAATTTGTAATTATAAAATTTGTAATTTGTAATTACTTTAAAATTACAGTAATTTGTAATAAAGAATATTATACAGTTCTGCCATAAATATCTTTATGAAAGAGGTAGACAAGTAGACTGAAATATAGAGATTGTTATTAATAGAATTATGGTATGATAAGTTGGGACCAAGGAGAAAAGAATGCAAAAGAAGATACAGTTGTGAATTACATATTGCATAGAAAATAAAGCAGCTATAGTAAAGTTCACTGTGTTTAAAAATAAATAATTGTTATGAATAAAAATTTGTCAAATATTTCATATTGGTTATATATAAAATATGATTGTAATCATATTGGTTGTATAGGGAATTTATACTGGTATGATTAGGCTTTTGCATATTCTACATTATCTGGCTCATCTGCACCTTATCCTGCTTCTGAGACCATTAAGGATGATACATGGCAAAGAAAACAAAAGTAAGCACAGAAACAATTACTGGTACAGATTTCTGTTTGAAATTTCTTTTTTTTTTTTTTTTTTTTTGGTTTTTGGGCCACACCCGGTGACGCTCAGGGGTTACTCCTGGCTATTTGCTCAGAAGTCGCTCCTGGCAGGCACGGGGGACCATATGGGGAACCGGGGGATCTAACCGTGGTCCGTCCTAGGTTAGCGCAGGCACCTTATCTCCAGCGCCATCGCCCGGCCCCCTGTTTGAAATTTCATGCAAAATAGCACTAGTCAAGAGTAAGCCATCTGGGAAACTTTGTTAGACTCTAGCAGCATTCTCTCTGTAGCCTATATTCAAAGCAGGTCAAACATGTTTGTTAATTTCAGACTGGAGAGCATTATTTCTCACTGGTGCTGTGGTTAGTTCTAAACTTACTCTAAGTGCCAGGAGGAAAGTGCTTGTGGCTCCAGAAACTCATGAAGAGAAAATATTCGCAAACAAAAAGAAAAAAAGAGTTGCACAAAACAGCACTTCTGGTTTACTAAAAAGGTAAGAAAAGGGGAGGCTGGAGTGATAGCACAGTGGTAAGGCATTTGCCTTGCATGTGGTCACAAAGGATGAACCCTGGTTTGAATACCAGCAACCCATATGGTCCCCTGAGCCTGCCAGTAGTGACTTCTGAGTGCAGAGCTAGGAGTAAACCCTGAGCAGCTGTGACCCCAAAAAGCAAGAACAAAATAATAAAATTATATAAAAACATAAAAAATATCACAGATACAAAGGCAGTCAACCCTTTTGCACTTGAAGCTACATACGTGGGAAGTATTAGTGACATGGAGAATGTCATTAATTCAGTATACTGAGTCATTATTCCCCAGTCTTAGGGAGTATAGTTTCTTGTCATTTTTTTTCCTGGTTCCTCTTTAAGGATGAATAAGGTGTAGGGCTACCCTGATAACCTCTTTCCCTTAGAAGGGAGATCATTTTAAAACATTAATTGGCATGCTAGTAGCATCACTGATTGAGATGGGGAATAGAAGAGGGAATTTAATTTGGAGTGAGGGTTTGGCATATAAAGTAATGTCTATGTGAAAACTGAGAGCTCACACTAATTATGAATTTTAATGAACGTGAAATATTTTAAAAAATGCAGGAGTTAGTAATCACCTTTTGTTCTGAAGTGTCCTTGGAGAAAAATGGGTGATGGAACTCAAAAAGGTTACTTGACTGTTTGAAGAAGCCAAGCAGAATAGACAGGCTAAAAAGTCTAAAGAGTATAGTCATCCTTGGTGACTCAGCAGGTGTGATATTCAGGAAATAAATATGCCTGCCTTACTCTTAGCCATCTTTGAATCATTGATGACCCCACGAGATGTTGATGTCATTGGCCAATTACAAAGAGTGTCTGTATATGAGTCAACCTAACTGTCATAGACTAGTCTGGAGAAAGGTATACAGAAATTTGGAAGAGCAACCAGAAGTTTGCAGAAGCAACCAACATCTCATAGTTTGGGAACTGAGTAGTGTTTATCTGAATAGTTGAACCAGCATAAAGAAATAGTTATTAGCTTATAAAACCAGGATTTGTGATTTAGTATATAGCTATAGACTATTTAACCTGGTAGAAAAGGAAGTATTTTTTACTATTATGTACCAGGCATTATATTTCCATAGGTGACATTACTTATTCTTTGCAATAATTATGCAAAAAAGTGTTAACATTTTGAGAAAAATTGCTAACTTGTGGGTCTCAGACTGGCAACTGGAAAAACGAGTATCTGTTTTTGTTAGAGCTGCATAATGATTTAAAATCAGAATATTTTACATGAAATTATAGGCATTTATTTTCTCTAAAACATTCATATTTAGCAATAACAAGCTTATGGTCCTGAAAGCTAGAATAGAATGATAATTTTCATCTTTAAACTGAACATAAATGTTGTCATATTTCCCTAAAATATCCCGTGATACTAAAAATTCCAGATTAATTTATATAACTGTCAGAAAATTTACTAGCATTTATACTGTCAAGAATTTTAATTTATTTATTTACTTGTTTATTTGTTTATTTATTTTTGGTTTTTGAGTACCATACCTGATGGCACTCAGGGGTTACTACTAGCTCTATGGTCAGAAATTATTCTTTGAAGGCTCAGGGATCATATGGAATGCTGGGGATCAAGCCCAGGTTGGCTCTGTGCAAGACAACCACCCTACTTATAGTGCTATTACTCTAGCCTAGTGCCAACAATTTAAATTAGCACTTTGTTGTTTACTTCTGGGCATAGAAATAAACCCCTAGAAATTCTGGGGTTTACTCCTGGTACTGTACTCAAGGATCACACCTGGTGGTGTTTGGAAACCAAACATGATGCCAGAGTCTGAACCCAGGCCAGTTGTAGTGGTGGAAAGCACCCTATTAGCTCTCTGTGCCCCATATGTGAACTTGTATCCTTAACCTACTTCCTCTTATTTACAGATGAATAAATAAAGATAGAAATAATTTGGGTGACTTTTGGCTTGTCTATTTGTTTGAGTGCTACACCTGGTTGTGCTTAGGGTTTATTCTTGATTCTAGACTCAGAGTCCCTCCTGGAGCTACTGGGAACTCATTTTAGGAGCTGGGAATCAAACCCAAGCTATTCTCTTCCAATACAAGCATCCAACCTGCTGTTCTTTTTGACTATAAAAAAAATGGGTGACTTTTTAAATAATTCAAAGCTAAGAATGCTAAAAATGCTAAAATTGATCATAGAACTAGACCCTTGTTTGTAAAAAGGTCTTTGTTTGTACTAGATCTAGATCCTTGCATGTACTATAACTAGATCCTTGAATGTACTAGATTCATATATGTACTAGATCCTTGTATATACTAGATATAGATCATTGTATGTACTAGATCCTTATATGCCTAGGCCCTTGTATGTAGTCATCTGTTAAATCTAAAAGTAGATTGCTATAAACTTTACAGTGATCAAGGCATAGGATTCAAAACAACAAATCCATCCATCAGAAAAAAAAGAATCTATAAAGTTGCACATAGATGGTTCACTGATTTTTTACAAAAGTCTCAAGCAATTCAATAAAGAAAAGAAACTCTTCTTTTACAAGAAAACAAAGAACTAGAAAATGTTAGAGAAGACTCAAAGTAAACCAAACATAAAATAAAAACAATTATTTAAATGGATGTGCTTCTTATTTTTTTCTTTTGTTTTGTTTTTGGAGCCTCACTCAGTAATGCTCAGTGATTACTTATGGCCCTAAACTCAGGAATCACTCTTGGTGGAATTTAGGGAACTATATGGGTGCTGAAGAATAAATCTTAGTGCAAGAGAAATATCCAGTCTGTTGTACTATCTGTCTTTCTAGTATTTGGATGTTCTGCTTGAATGAGATAATATAGAGGGCTAGTAGTACTTAGTTAATATAGAAAAGCAGAAACATTGAAGAAGTAGGAGCGAGAAATATATAAATGGTGCTGGCAGAAATATGGGCAGATATTCTAAATCTTCCCCAAGGCTCTAATAAAAACTCATTTAATTTGGGTCTATAAAATGTATTTGCAAACTTATTAAAAGCCTCTTTTCTTAGGCTCCAGAAAACTAATGATTCAAATTGATAAGTCTATTTCTTCTTGAAATTTTGAGCCCTCTTAAAGGCTTTGTTTAATTCTATGTATGGCATGCTCTGAAGGTTAATATTTTATACTGTGGTCTGAGTCATAGAGGGGTTTCTGACCTTGGCCACCAGACTATGTAAAGGCAAGAGCTCCCCATAGCGATGATTTTAAACAACCCTGTTTATGCTGCTGTGGGCCATGAACTCAAATTTCTTTCTGACTAGATCTTTGTGGACCAGATGTGGGGGCTGGAATGATAGTACAAAGGGCACGGTACTTGCCTTGTAAGCAGGTGACCTGAAGTCCATCCCAGGTATCCCATATAGCTGGGTTTGTGGCTCATAGACAAAACAGAACAAACAGAAAAACCCCAGAGGTGAATGCAAATTTGAATAAAGCTGTTATTAGTTTTCCTTGCCACTTAAATTCCAGATTTCTTTAGCTGTATATGCAGATATTTGGTTCATTAAAGTCAAAGTTTTCTTCTTCCCTTCCCATAGCATTTATTTTAGCAAACCAGTAAATTCTTGATTTCTTTATGACAGTTAGTTGTTTTTTTGTGTGTCCTTAGAGAAAAAGGTTTTGAGGGATAATACTGTTCTGATTCTGATAAACTAAACCTATTAATAAAAATCTAATTATTCTTGATTTTTCCATGTTGCTTCCAAAATATATTGACATTTTTTTCAGAGGAACATATCTAATATTTTCTTTTACCAGCCACCTTTTTAATTTTTTAAAATTTAGTTTTTTGTTCTGATTCTAAATTTCTTCTCCTTTTATATTTCTTAGATGTCATTTCTGCATTTATAATGTCCTAGAAATATTTTCTGTGTGTTTGGGGCTTTCTATCCTAAATATTAATGGACATTTGAATTTGGGCAGCCTGTTGATGACCACCATTTAATCCTTCTTTCAACTTCATTTCCCTTTTTAATTATTTCCTTAAAGATAGAAATTTACCTTATTTCTTGCTGAAATTGGAACAGTGAAATGAGAGTTCATCTCCTTAGGGAAAACAACTGTAGGAACATAGAACAACACATTGGCAAGTATCCCTCACACAGCATCATGCACAAATCACTTGGTCTTCACAAAATGTTTATAAGACTATATTCATATAAAAGTGAGATTTCTGATGTACAAGACAGCTCTATGCTGTTAGTTTTGCTATATTGTAGGATGAGTTAAAAAGCATGAACTATATAAACAAGGACCATGGGTCTAGCAGAAGACCTTAAAATATCCGAACATTCTATAAGATGTGTTTTGTATCTGGTGAGACTTATATCTTCTACTCTCTTCTATATTTGAAATCATAGAAGAGCCTAGGTATAAGAAAATGCAGAGTCCAAGTAGGAGGCACTTGTATAGTAAATTTATAAACAAAAGGAGACCAACTAGAGGTTAGAGAGATAATACAGCATGAAAGGTGTTTGCCTTGCATGCTCCCAACTTGGGTTCAATCTCTTTCACCCCATATTGATCCCAAGTGCAAGGAGGGATCACTGAACAAAGAATAAGCCCTGAGCATTGTTGGCTGTGGCCCCAAATCAAAACAAAACAGCAAATAATGCAGCTCTGTACTCTCAGGAAAAATAAATGAATAAGCAAGCTGAAAAATGTCTTAAAAATTTGGTAGCATATTCTCTGAAACCTGTCATCCCTCATCAGAGTCTATCTACTTTTCCTTACAGTCACTGTAATCCCTATTTTTACTATGGTTAGAAAAAATACTGAGCTTTTTAAAAATTAAAATATTGTTTAAAACATATGACCAATATATCACAGGTAATTTAGAAAGGAGGAAGGGACTAATAATTTCTAGAGAATTGTGTTGGTGAATTTTTAGTGAGTTCCAGGTTCTGTAACACCAGGGGCTCTTAGGCCCAATTTCCCATTCAAACATGGCAACTATTACAAAATTTGATTTACCTCTTTGTTTCACAGATAGAGAAAATTGAATGAGGTGGACATATCTGCCACTGGACAAGATCTGCCACTGGAAAACAATTTAGTGGAGCTGGAAGCATCAGTTCTTTCTGCTTTTACCTGGTTTCCGTATGTGTTCTAAGCCACGAAGAAACAGTATCTAGAGTTGAATTACATTCTAAGCTGAGGATTCAGGAGAGTTGAATACATGAAAGTGCCATTCTAGGAGTTAGAACAAGAATTAGTACTATTCTAGGACTTAGAGCATGTACTTGAACTTTCCAGAGCACAGAATGATATGATAGAAATCCTGTGTGGGGAAGACCATTTTCCCATTAAGCAGGATGGACAGTGGAAGAGGAGGAAAAAGGACTTGAGACTTGATGCTGAGTTGAACCACCTCTGCTCTGATCCAGGTGGGACCCTACAGGGGTCTCAGCTAGAAATTTTATCACCTGATGCCATTTTTCACTTTTTATTTAGAGATCACTGCAATTTTCACAGGAGCAACATTGCTTGGAGACATACTATTTTGGATTTACTTTGGTTTCAATTTTATTTTTCCCTCCTAATATGTTTTCTGGCCAGAGGGTGACTGCAGGTGAAATACAGTCCCTTCGCCACTTTTTTTTTTTTTTTTAATTTCCTGATCCTAGTCATCCTTTAAGCCCTGTTCGTTTCACTAATTGGAACACAGGAGATTCCTTTTCTGCAGAGGCTGAGCCCCCAGTCCTCAGCCTGATAAGCCCTTTGCAGTTGGGGGTGGAGGTGTTTGGGGACTGCTAAAGGAGGTTATTTCTATTCTGGATGAGACCTGGTATTTATCCTGCCTTGAAAAATGCAAAACAGAATTCAGTTTCTTTCTCTGAGGGACTGGGCTTCTGGCAACCCCTCTGCCTTTCCAGCTACTTGCCCTGGCATTCCTAACCAGTATGAAACAGATGCCTCTGGGAGCTTGGAGCTACAGCTGGTTGACAGGTGCTCTTCCTTGTTCTTCTCCTTCCCAGTGTATATAATTCAGGAACCCCATTTACCTGTAGAGAATGGTGGTTCATCTGTCAGCTGTCAGCCTGAAGCTATCCTTTTCCTATTTGATTCCATTGATGCTCATTATTTACTTTTCTGTTTAGCTGAGTACAATGTGGAAACTTTGAGATGTTGCAGAGAATCAGCCAAGTCTTAACAATATATCTAGGAGTTGCAGATTCCTTCCAGCTGCTTTCCAGTCTCACAATCCTCAGAACCCAAAAGCCTGAGAGTCTGTGATTTGGAGTAAATGTGAATATTAAGTAAAAAAATCAAGAGATTTTAAAGCTATGTTATAGAGCAGAAAGTTCAAGTCAGACTGTCCACCTTCATTTGCTATCTGCATAGGCTCCTTCACCACTACAACTACTCATTAATGATCTCATTAATGGAGCAGATCAATGAAAGTAAAGAACTGGGAAATGTAAACAGGAAGCAGGATTCTTTTGAGGTGGATTTTGAAAAACTAAGTGTAGTCATTATTATTGTTTTTTTCCCTGCACTTGGCATTTAGGAATTGAGGAAATGTATAAACCTCATGGTTTGTTTGGTTTTTGTTTTTAACCCAGAGCTAACTCCTTCACAAATTGGTTCATTTCTCACATAACTGCTTTCATCATCGTTATAAGGTCCACTGAAAGTTTTTGAATAATAGATTATGCCCTATGTTATTAAATCTTGGAGTCAGTCAGAGGGAAAAAATTCCTATTGACAATTCCTCGCTCATTACCATATATTAATGTAGTTAGCTCCCTCTAGGGGTGACCACTTGCAAAAACTGATAGCATGTGAGATAAACAAAACTAGGGGAGGCTCTAAACTGAAGCCTCAGAAGGCAGAGTACTTACTTGTCCTCACTCCATTGAGTGATCTTATGGTGGTGTCAGGTGAACTTGGACTCAAAAATATCTAGTCACCATGGGAAATGAGGTGTGAGCTTAAAAGAGCAGCAAGGCTAATATGCAGCCAGCTCATTGTAACACTTAAAGCAATAGAGAGCACTGATCCCAACACTTAAGGAAATAGACCAGTGATTAGTAATAATCACCCTTTCTCTGTCTGTAAGAAAATTTTACTCCAAAGGTAGAAATTAAGGGGAAGCCTTTGCGAAAGAGTTTTATTGCATCTTCAGAAGAATGAATGTTTGCTGTTGACAAAATGTACTTCGTGTACCTAACTCTATTATAAGGATTGGGGCATATAAATCCAGACAAACGTAGCTGAGCTTTTAAAACGAAAAGCTGTCCAACTTAGAAAAAGGAATCTTGATTTCTTTATTTCTTTAATAGAGGTTCAAATATCCAAGAGTCTGCAAATATCCGAGTCATTACAATGACCATCATCATTCTGCGGCAAATTCTTAGTTTCAGTTATCACCCTGAGCTTATTACTCTGAAAATAACCACTTAGAAGAGCAAATACATTGAGAATATTCAGGATCAGTTGGCTTTCTGAAAGGGAAATAATGAGGGCATGATCAAAGAATTGGCAAGTGAGCAATGATTCCACCGATTAGATAATTTCTTTATTTCTTATTTCACATTCATACAAGTAGGATTTTAGAACCTAGTATCAGAGTTCTTTTTCTTTTCCTAAAATGTGACTTTATTCTTAACAATAGTAAGAACATGAGTGGTGTTGGATTATAGAAAAAGCAACCTCTCCACTAGGAGCCTCATTTGATTTGGTCTTCAAGAGACTCAGTTAAGTCTATTCATGACCCCCTGCCTAAAAAGACTGGCCTTATATTGAATTTTCAACAAGAATAACAAATAGGTCTTATTTGGGGATGGCAGGGAACAGAGTTAATAAAATAGAAGGGGTTGACTGGCATGATGCTGAGAGTAAATTTCTGAAAATTGATCCAGAGAAAGAATACAGGTCTTTATTTGCTTGTCTTGCATGCGGATGACCTCAGCTCAATATCCAGCATTGAGGATGGCTGGAAATGATCTTTGAATAAAGAGATAAGAATAAGCCCCGAGAATCACTGTTTGTGTTCTAAAATGAAATAAAGAAAGAAAAGAAAAAGAAAAATTCAGAAATTTCTGAAGCAACATTCAAGCTGAGGGAATACATTTTACATATTGGCACAGAATGCCTGTTGCAGACAGAAGGAGAGCATTGATGCTAAGTGCTGTCCACTGTAGAGCATCTCCTCTCTGTTTCTAGTGACTCAGTACATGCTTTGTCTAGTTCTGTATCCAAGTTCATAATTTTGTTGATCCCCAAACGTATAGGAAATTCTCTGTAGTGACATTAACAGCGACATTTATATCTATTATTTAATATATCTGGCACTGATATTTTCCACATAGCTCCTTTATATCACAAACGTGTGATTTCTTTTATTACTTTTGTTTTAAAAGTAAAGAAGCAGAAGCATAAAACATGGTTGCAAAAATTGTCTGAAGTCCCAGTTAGTAAGTAGAAGTGTCAGAATCTAGAATATGCATGTAGTCACTCTGCTATACTATCACTCTAATTACAGTTGATTCTGATGGCTCCAAATGACTCTTACCTGTGATACATCAAAGGCTCAACCTTAATAACTCTTTCCCAATCTCCCTGTGGCTCTCTTTTCCTTTCTCCCTCACTTTTCATTTTAGAGGGAAACAAAGCTATGCAAGCTCTGAGACATCTCAATAATTGATTACTTTTTTCCTATTAGAATTCCATTAGCACTGCTTTCTAAGGCACATGTTGTTCTGATGCTCAAGTACATAGGAATAAGTTTGTAAATGATATGCGTGTGAATGAGCAAATGGATTGAAGATGGATCTACACTCTTGTTTAGAGAGAGGATAAGAAAAAAGAGTAAGATATGAAAGCAAAGTCAAAGTATTGGGGAAGTAATAAGACAATATCTAAAAATGGAAAATTTAAGTCACACAATGGATTGACTTGACAGATATTTTATGTGTACTATATATCTGATATAGCTATCTATCTAATATCTGAGCACTGGGGATACAAAGGTGATTATAGAAAGTTCTTATTTTGTGGGTGTATGCTGACTGTAGGGAAATAAATATGTATAAAGAAGTCTGACCTCATGAGTAAGATTCCTGATTTTGGCTTCTTCCCCTTGCCCATTGGACTGCTTTTCTGTTTGGAACTACTTTGTGGTGACTTAGTCATTTCCAGTATCTTCTTGATGCTTGTTGGTCTGAATAAACAAAAGTTTCTGTTATACCTGTGAGATCATGAGGTTTTTACTGGAGTAGACCCTTGGCAGTGAATGAGGCCTGTACTAGTCTCAGTTTGGGACTAGATTATATATTCTAGATTATAATATTAGATGACTTCTCAGGTATAGTCTAAATAGGATCATTTTTGTCACACATATAAACCACAGGTTCCAACCCAAGTTTATTTAGTAACAATGCTAATATTGTAGTCACCACTGTATAACTATTCTTAACTTTCAGTTCTGTCTGAACTCACAGAGGACTATTTCTTGGACATCCTCAAGTCTGAGCAGGTCACATGTGCTCTTGGGTTTTAGTGAAACTCAGCAGTCTTGCAACCCCTCCATTATGAAAATAGACTGAGGAAATTGATCCAGCTTTGGCCAGAAATATCCTCATTGCCAAGGAGAAGCAAGTAATA
>PVKC010004156.1:0-36512 GCA_004027635.1 Crocidura indochinensis | reverse complement strand
TAAAAAAAAAAAAAAAAAAAAAAAAAAAAAAAAAGAAAAGAAAAAATAAGGCCTCCCAATTCTTACCACAGGCTGTGTTCTTCACACGGACTGTATAGAAAGAGGAGGTAGAGTAAACGCACCCTATATACACCTCAACCCAGACCCTTGCCTGGTCTGTATTGGAAATTGGGGACAAAAAAAAGTTATTTCATATAGATATAATCCAGTAACATAATGTCTCTCAGAAAATATGCCCTTTTCTAGGACATTAAAAATACTGTAGTGTCTGAACAAGAACTGAGTGCTGAAAGGAGATAAAGTGATAGTAACAATATTGCAAAGCACAGTGTCTAAAAGGAAAAAAAAAAGGAACATAGAGTGAAAGAGGGGAAAAAGTGTCTGACATAGAGGCAGCATGGGAGATGGAGGGCAAAGAACTGAAATGAAGCTGGGGCTATTGGCATCTGGGTATGGGATATTGTACACTGGTGAAGGGTTGGGTGATGGACATTGCCTAAAACTCAAAATGCCTAAAACTCAAAATGAACAACTTTATAGCTGTGTATCTCACATTGATTCATTTAAAGACTTTATTTTTTTTAATACTGTAGTGAGAAGAAAATCAACATTTATGAAAAACTCTGTGATAAGCTTTTCAGACAGGGGCATGATGATAACAAAATGAAATGAGTTCTCTGGTTTCATTGGGAATAATATCTCAGAGAGGCAAAAACTGAACCTTCAGAGAGGAAGTGAGAATTGTAACTATACTGAGTAATCAGAACTATGTAAAAATCAAAAAAAAATTAGAAGTTATTTTTTGTTCTGTATCAGTTTGCTAGGACCACCAAATCAGTTTGATTTCTCCTGGTTTAGTTGTGGTGATTCATAGACATCACTTTTTGGGGTATTTTTTGTCAGAACTATGACACTTCTATTGCCAAAATTTATCCTTTCTTAAAATTTTTTTATTTAAAGCATTGTAATTTGCAAAGTTATTCGTAGTTGGGTTTTGTGTCTACAATATTTCAGCACCAATCCCACCACCAGTGTCAACTTCTCCCCACCATTGTTCCCCACTCCTTCCTGGTTTGCCATCATAACAAGCACCTTTCTAAATTGGTTGTTAAAATTTGGGTCTTGTGATAGTGGTATTGACTTGGTGGTTTGGATATTTAGTTCTGTCCTTCCTTAATACCACCAAAATATTTGAATACCCTTGACTCCTGTCTCCCCATTATTTCACATGTCTTTCTCCTCCTCCACTTTATTTTTATTTTTTTTCTTTCTCCTCACTATAGTCTATAGCCAGGAGTATTCTAAACAACCCCTATTTAAATGGCTACATTCCCTCATGAGTTTATTCTAAATACCACATATAAGTGATCTCATCCTGTCTTTATCCTTCTTTTGGCTTACTTCATTTAACATGATATCTTTCAGTTCCACCCATGCTGCAGTGAAGTGCATGATTTTATCATCTCTTAGAGCTATGTAGTATTCTTTTTTTTTGGGGGGGGGGTCACACCCGGCAGTGCTCAGGGGTTACTCCTGGCTCCATGCTCAGAAATTGCTCCTGGCAGGCACGGGGGACCATATGGGGCACCGGGATTCGAACCGATGACCTTTTGCATGAAAGGCAAACGCCTTACCTCCATGCTATCTCCCGGGCCCCGCTATGTAGTATTCTATTGCATATATGTACCTTCATGATCCACTCATCTGTTTTTGGACATCAAGGTTGATTCCAACTCTTAACTATTATACTGAGTACCGTGATGAATTGTGGCATGCATGCATCTTTTTGAATGAGTGTTTTTCTGTCTTGGAGATAAATACACAAAAGTGTAATTTCTGGTTTATTAGGTCATTCACAATTTGATTCTGAGTTTACTGAAAGCTCTCCATACTATTTTCCATAAGAGACAACATTTTCCATAAGACAACATTCCCACTGCCTGAGAGTTCCTTTTATTCACTACATCCCCTCCAACACATATTATTTCCAGTATTTTTGATATGTGTCATTCTTTGTATATCTTGATCATCTTGACTTCACAGACCATTACATTGGTTCATTGATGCCCAACTGACATGGTAAATAGTGAGTGAAAGTACCTACTAATATATGCCATTATAGTGGGGATAAGTCCCATAGCAATTAAGAACTCATCACAAGAGTGAAGTTTCTGAATTGTAAACATGTGGAATATTTTATTTTAATTATCCCCTTCAAATGAGACTTGAATTGCTGCATTGCGTGGAACCACTACTAAGAGAGGGGTAACAAACTTTGTAGATTGGAATTGGTAAGGTGGTCAACACTGGACTTTATTTTGATCCATCAACCAAATAACTTAAAATATTGTTGTTTATTTTGTTGTTTTGGAGCCATACTCTGGCAATGCTCAAAGATTACATCTGGCTCTGTGATCAGGGATTATTTTTTTGTGTTCTTTGGGGGACCAAATTTGTTTCAAGTGATTAAGCCCAGGTTGACAGTATGCAAGGCAAATACCCATTGTATTACATCTCTGATCCCAAGACTGTAATTTTATTCATTTTTAATGGTGCCTTAATGTTTTTTAGTCTAAGCTAGTCATTAAGTAATCTGAACTATTAGTAAATTCATAAAACATATAATACCAATTACATCCTTTTCTGCATTAAAAATGAAAATGAACTTTAATAATATGCATCAAGTAATTGCTTTAAAATTAAAAAAATTGTATATTTTAGGGGCCAGAGAGATAGCATGGAGGTAAGGAATTTGCCTTTCATGCAGAAGGTCATCGGTTCGAATCCTGGCATCCCATATGGTCCCTAGTGCCTGCCAGGAGCAATTTCTGAGCATGGAGTCAGGAGTAACCCCTGAGCACTGCCGGGTATGACCCAAAAACCACAAAAAAAATTGTTTATTTTAAATATGCAAGTAAAGTGATTATTGTAGAAGTCTGATCTATCAATTACATTATCTTCATTTTATTTCATAATTTAAGATTATTTTAATTTTTTATTAATTGATCACATGAGTTACACAGCTATAAAGTTGTTGATGGTTGAGTTTTAGTCTTACAGTGTTCCTACACCCATCTCATCACCACTGTACATCATCCACAACCCCTTCCATCTGCCCCACCCCTACCCTAGCCTTCCCAGAACAAGAGAAGGCTACGAAGTAACCCATCTGTAGTTCAAACTACTCTATCAGTTGGGAATTAGCCATGTCAGTGAAAATTAGAGATTTTAAATGAAATATTGGCACTCATTAGCAGGAAATGGCCATGACGATCTTTAGATTTAGGAGTCAAGCTACTTTTACTAATTAATATCTGGCTTACAATAGAACTACTAGACATGAACTGGATCTTACCAAATCCTACTTACTAGATATGATCTGAATATTCTACCACTAGAATATTCCACTAGAAGAATTCTACTACTAGTATTTTTTAATGCCACTATCTTGTTAATTACATGATTTTCAACTATTTTCTCCCTCTTTGTTATTTTTAAGTTTTTTTTTGCTTTTCAGAAGATGTTGTGTTCATAAAATTCTAGTAGTAGGATATTCTACTACTAGATTTAAGCTATTAGATATGAACTGAGTTTTAACCAAATCAATAGTGATTCAATTCATCACCATGAAAAGTCAGTATTCACAGATGTCAGTTTCAAGAAATTCACAAAAACCTAAGTAAATTTCATGAGCAGATAATTCCTGTTCCCATGACAGACTTCCTGGCTTCACTGATACCTCTCTAATAATTCATACTTTGGCCTCTAAAGAACTCTTTTCTTTTAAATGAGGTACAATTGACATATAAGACATATTACTTTCAACTGTATAGCATAATAATTCAATATCTATATATTTTCAATTATCACAATAAGTGTAGCGTAGTTTAAAATTAGGCTGGAGAGAGCACAGAGGGTAGGACATTTGTCTTGCACGCATCTGACCCAAGATCAACTCTGGCTCAATTCCTAATATCCAAGATGGTCCCTCAAGCCTGCCAGGAGTAATTTCTGAGCACAGAGCCAAGAAGTAACCTTTGAGTGCTGCCCGTGTGTGGCCCAAAATAAAATAAAACAAAATCTATCAACATACATAGTACATTTTTTTTTTTTGGTTTTTGGGTCACACCCGGCAGCGCTCCGGGGTTACTCCTGGCTCCATGCTCAGAAATTGCTCCTGGCAGGCACGGGGGACCATATGGGACACTGGGATTCGAACCGATGACCTTTTGCATGAAAGGCAAACGCCTTACCTCCATGCTATCTCCCGGGCCCACATAGTACATTTTTTCCTTGTGATTTATTTTTCAAGATTTCAAGATTCACTTTCCTGAACGCATAGCCAGGAGTAACCCCTGAGCGTCACTGGGTGTGGCCCAAAAAAAAAAAAAAACCAAAAAAAAAAAAAAAAAAAAAGATTCACTTTCCTAGCAAATAGCAGTATATTCAGTCACCCTGGTTACATCTACATAATATATTTATTTTATACTTAGAAATTTATATACCTTTTGTCCCCTTTCACCCATTTCTCCTACTCATTCCTATCCAATATCTCTGACAACCACTTTTCTTTTTGCTCTCTACATCTCATACTTTTGTTTTGGTGTGTTTTATAGATTCCACAAATAAGTGAGATAATTTGGTTTATGCCCTGCCCTCCCTGTTATTTTACTTAAGTATAAATATCTCAAGATTAATCGATGCTATTTCAAATGGCAAGTTTATATCTTTAGTATCTTTTGTATCTTTAGTAACAAATTATATTATATCTATATATTGTTTATTAATATAATGCTGCAGTGAATATAGAGGTCGCTATATCTCATTATAATAATGTTTTAATTTTCTTTTTTTTTTTGGTTTTTGGGCCACACCTGGTGGCACTCAGAGGTTACATTTTGATTTACATTTCCTAATGAATCATGGTATGATGTTGAGCATGTCTCATTTACTTTGACCATTGAGTGTTTTCATTAAGAAAAATGGTTTGTTTAGGTTTTCTACTCAGTCTAATCAGATTGTTTTGCTATTAAGTTGCAAGTGCTTGAAGTAATTTTTAATATCAGTATCATATTATATATACTATATTCAATTATTTTCCCATTTGTTTATTTTATTGTTTCCTTTGCTTTACAGAAGATTCTGTGTTTATAAAATCCTACTTGTTTTGTTTATAATTGTGTTGGCTTTTCTTTTGGTATCAGATCAAAAAATATTACCAGTAGCAATATTAAGGACTACCAATTGAGTCTTTTCAAAATCCTTTTTATTCTAGGTCTTGCATTCTAAAATTTAATCCATTTCACTCCACTTTTGTTTATGTTTAAAGACTTTTTTTTTTGGTTTTTGGGTTGCACCCAAAGAAACGGAATAGACCTTTCTTCTGCTCTTTCTGTGGAGCCACTCTGACCAAGATCACCTCAGGACCTCCCCTCGGTAAGATGGCCTCATTCGACCCACGTGGGGCCAGACTAGCCGGGCGATTGGATACCCAGAGACTTTAAAAATAGTACCAGCTGGGCGCTCCACCTTTCTTCTGCTCTTTCTGTGGAGCCGCTCTGACCAAGACCACCGCGGGACCTCCCCTCGGTAAGATGGCCTCATCCAACCCACGTGGGGCCAGACGAGCCGGCGATTGGATACCCAGAGACTTTAAAAATAGCACCAGCCGGGCGCTCCACCTTTCCTCTGCTCTTTTCTGCTGAGCCGCTTTGACCAAGACCACCTCGGGACCACCCCTCGGACCCGCACCCAAAAAGCGCAGCTGAAACACCAAAGACAAGATATCAGCAAGGGGACCTCTGATAATCCTATTTATGGGTGATTGTCCTTTCACTGTATCTTTACCTTACCCTCTTTCTTTGCATCTTTGTTCTCATAATTAAAAATTAAAAATAAAAAATAAAAAAAAGAAAGGGAATAGACAATGACCTGTGGTCATTGGCAATAAATATCTAAGAAAGTGCCAGCAACAACTAAAGAAGTTAAGGAAGGAAGGGGAAGGAAGGAATTCGAAGAGAGTGGAGAAAGTATATTTGTACTTTGAAGACATGATACAATAGTATTGTACACATAAAATAATATTATTATTGCAAATTATTACACCTCACTAATTTAATTATTCATATTTCTAGGATTAGTCTCAGAAGTAGAGCATATGGCTCAAGTAAGGCATCAAGTTCTGCCATCAGGGGCTGGAGAAATAGCACAGTGGTAGGGCATTTGCTTTGCATGCAGGTGACCCGGGAGGGACCTGGTCCTATTCCTGGCATTCCATATGGTCCCCCAGCCTGCCAGGGGTGATTTCTGAATTCAGAGCCAGGAGTGACCCCTGCACAACACAGGGTGTGGCCTAAAGTCCAATCAATGAGTCAATCAATAAATAAAGATAAAAAAGGCCTGCCATCAATAAGTAAAATATAAAGTCATTGGTATGTATAAATGAGAGTAGAAACACAAGGATTTTAACAGTATGTTTTGTATTATTTTAATATGATTTCTATATCTTGAACTTTGATTTTTTAAAACTATAATGAGTTTTTGGGTGGTTCTCATTGGATTCATGTTTGGGTGGGAGGGAGGACAACATTTTAGGCTTCCTAGATCTGGATGTTCATTTATTTCCTTATGTCAGGAAAGTTTTCAGCCATTATTTCTTCCAATACAATTTCTGCCCCTTTCTCTTTACCTCATCTTCATAATAGAAATATTAGTCAGTTTAATGTTGTCCCTTAAGATAACTTTTCTATTTAAAATTTTCTTTTCTGGACCAGAGAAATAGCACAGCTGCAGGGTGTTTGTCTTGCAGTCGGCTAACACAGGACTGACTGTGGTTCGATTTCCAATTCCTGGCATCCCGGAATGGTCCCTCGAGCCTGTGAGGGGTGATTTCTGAGCGAAGAGTCAGGAGTAATCCCTGAGAGCTGTCGGGAGTGACCCAAAAACTAAAAAAAAAAAAAAAAAAAGAAAGGAAAAGAAAAAAGAAGAGAAAGTTCTGTTTTCTTTTTATTGCTTTAATTAGGTATAATTCAATACCCTGAATTCAAGTTTGCTCTGATACTTGATTCTATTTCACTGAGCCTGTTGTAGAAGCCTTTTAATGTATTTGGCAATTCAATTACTTAGTTTTCACTTCTGTGAATTCCATTTGGAACATATGTTTTCTATTTTTATTGTGGTTCTTTTTCTACCCAATCATTATTGCCCCAAGTTCAGAAAACATCTTTTCTTTTTAAGTGTATGTGTGTGTATGTGTGTGTGTGTGTGTGTGTGTGTGTGTGTGTGTGTGTGTGTATGTGGTGGGGTGGGGGCATGTTCAGCAGTATTCAGGAACTGTTATTTGCTCTGTGCTCAAGAGCGAGTGACTCTTGGTGGTGTTAAGGGAACCATACATGATGCTGGCAATTGAAGCAGGGTCTTCCACATGCAAAGTTAGCCCTTTAATTACTATGCAATCTCTAGTCTATAGCCTCAACATCATTATAATTTGTTTTGCTTTGGTTTGGGGGCACACCCGGCGATGCTCAGGGGTTATTCCTGGCTCTGTGCTCAGAAATTGCTCCTGGCTTGGAGGACCATATGGGATACCTGGGATCTAACAGCAGTCTATCGTAGGTTAGCACGTGCAAAGCAAACACACTACCTCTTGCACCACCACTCTGGCACCGATAATAATTTATTTAAACTCTTTCTCCCTGCTTCATTGTGTCTTTTTTTCCTTGAGGTTTATCTTGTTCTTTTATTTGGAAAATATTCTTCTATTTCTTCATTTTCTTGGCTCTATGTTAGTTCATATGTATTAGATTAACTTCCAAGCTCTTCCAGTCTTAAAGAAGATAGACTTATTGTTCAATTATTCCCTACCTCTTATTTATATCTCAAACTTTTGTGATTGTCCAGTCTATTTTATTTTTAATAGATCCCACAAAATCTGTCAGTGATCCAAAGAGTAGGGTTCTAATTATCACCTAAATTTTGATTTATTGTAAGTTGTACTTTAAGGTAAAAAAGCTTTCAAACTGAAAATATGATATTGTATTGCATAATAATATCTCATTGAATAGAAGACCATAGGTGTGATGGCAGTTCCAAAATTCATATTTGCTAGTGAAATGATAGCTTTTGTAATGTTACAGTGCTGAACAATAAAAATTTTCACACCTCTTGTTTTTACAACATATATTGATAGTATTGTTTTCTTTTGAATTTTATTTACTCTGTTCTTTTATACATCATGCATACTTCGCTATATAAGTATATAAATCACTGTGAATATTATGAGGCTATAAAATAATTGACTATTTTAATTTTATCACTTTTATGTATAGATATACTTAGATTCAATGACCCCATTATGTTACATTTTTTCAATATTCAGTACAGAAACATTTTATTCAGAGTCATAGGACAAAAGCAATAGCTTTCCCATATAATTGTGTTGTAGACTATACTATTTATTTTTGTGTATTGACATTCATGATCTTCACAGAATAACCTAAGAACCCTTTATTAGTATCCTTATTATTAAGTGAAGTGTGACTATATTTACTGGCCTGTTCTGTGGACCTGCAAGTGTGAAGCCTACTTGCTACCAGAGCTAGGTGATCTGGGAATGTTCCTTGGGAAATAATTGCAAAATATTTGGGCTCCAGGTGAGTATATTAACTCTTTTCTGTAAAATATTGTTGAATTAGTGCAATGGGACCTTACACCCAGAACATTGACATAATGACCTGGTACCAGCCTCAGAAGAATGGGCATTCTCCATTCACCCCTGATCTAGGGAAGACATCTACGAAACATCCAAGGTTGTCTATAACATCATCTGGAAGCAATCCTCTACCAGGGAAGATCCTACCGCTGCTCTGATATTGACCTACTTAAAAGAGATTTCCCTTAACAATGAGAAGACTTAACAACAAATGACCTGCTTACTGGACAGGACTTTCTGCATTGCCCTTTAATTGTGAGGTGAAACAAGAGGATGCTCCACACCAGCCTGACTTTAATGTAGGACATGCAGATTCCAAGATCATTAACACAGAAACCTGATGCCAACAATAGAGACTGCATGAAAAATAAAGCTGTATTGGCACTACAGAAAATGACTTGGATTGAACAAACTAGTTTGCCTGGAGCCTAGAGTTGGTCTTATGCCAGGAAACTTCAGGGGTAGGAGCTCTTTGTATTTAGGCCAAGGCTTTTCCTTTCCATGTCCCCCATATTTTGGTGGGCCTATGCAAACAATATTTGCCACTCTAACACCGTTTTTACTGTGTTCCTTTGACTCTAAACCTTAAAAAACAACCACTTAAACTTTTGATGTTAACTTAAATTAATATGCCTGTGCATGAAAATGTAAAAAAAAATACTATGCCTTCAATATTTAAGGAGTCACATAAATTTCATGGCCTTATATTGCTTTGTGTACTGCTAAAAATGTTATAATGTACTACAGTTTGGGGACTTGTGAACAATGTAATTGTACAATGGGTTCTATTTTATTTTTTTTAATGTTCTTTGACTGTAAGTTCAAAATTTGGGCGTCAGCAAGGGGATTTTTTTCTGAGAACTCTGTTTATGCGTGACTGTCCTTCCACTGTAACTTTGCATTGTACTCTTCTTTGCATTATTGTTCTCATAATTAAAAATAAAAAATTATAAAAAAGAAAATATTGGTAAATATGAGTGCGAATGTGACACTAGTCTTTCAAAATCTCTAGAAAGGCTTTCAGTTAGCACTTACATGACTGTTTATTAGGAGTCATACTCTCACTGTAGCGATGATGATAGCTAATAATAGGCTAGTAATATATATATTAACAATATATTAATATAATATAATACCTAATAATAGCTAAAAGATTATTATTAGACTAAGCTCCAAGGTCTATTTTCTCTGAGTGTGATGCAATTTAAGAATTCTATTTTATTCTTAACTGTCTGGAAAAAAATTTCAACTGACTACCAAACTCAAGTGATGTAAAGATTTTTCATGGTAGCAATTGCAGATTTCAGAGTTCCAGATAGGAGAATAAACTCCTTTCTAAAAAGTAATAGCAAATGGTAGTGTGTAAAATAAAATATCCACAAGTGTAGAGACAACCTCATGCAACATGTTTCTAACCTTTAGGCGGATGGGGCTGATGAACTAGGGTAGTGGCAGAGAAATAATACCTAGCCAGTTAGAAAAGGTATTCTTTGAAGTCAGCCTGCTTTTTTGCCTCATGGCCTCTCTCTGCCATGTGCTCTCTCTGCACCTGCACAATGCCAGAACTGCTCCCTCTTTATTCTCTAGAACCAAATCCACCAGGATGGTGGGAGGTCCTGTAATCCAGGTGGGCTTTTACAGATCAAAGGAAGAGGTTACTGGGAAGAGGAAGGTTGGGGAACACCTTTTTTAGGGTTTTAGCTAGGTTCACCTTACAGTAATGCAGCAGTGGAAAAGCACAAAGGTGGCCTCCATCCATTGGTATTCACTGACAGCACTTCCTGAAACCCCTAAACTGTGCCAAATTAGCAGCTTGTCTTTCAAGCCAAATCTCTTAGGCAAGCAAATCCCTTTTTCAGAAATATTAGATATATTTCAGTACACTATCTTTGCAGTCTTGATAATGGTAATCCATCAAAAAAAGCTTTCTGATTGCTGCAATCTCATAAAACTAAGAAATTCATGCCTATTTTGGTCTTCAGGGTCAACTAATCAAGGAATATCCTCGGATAGCAGCTTCCAAAACTGAAAAGCAAATCTAAAACTCGAGACTTCAGATACATATAGATGCTCCCTTCTAGGAGAATCTAAAGCTCTTCATTTCAGCAGAAGGTGGTACCACTGACCGCTGTGAGGCAATGAGGCAGAGGAGGAATTGCAAAGGTGGTACCCATTGAAAGAAGAAAATCTGGGGTCATAGAGATAGTACAGTGATTAAGGCATGTGCCTGGCTTGTGACTAATCCTGCTTCAATGCTTAGTTCTGAATATCACTGAGTGCAAGATTGGGAGGCTCTGTCCACTATGTATAGCTCTAGAGGTCCCTGAGCACTACCAGGCAGGTCTGGGTAATTCCCAGCACTAAAGGGTCTAAGCAACAAAGCATCCTTAGACTTTCACATTAAACTGACAGTTCAGTTGGCTGAGAATTACTAGGTAGGGCCCTTGAATCCCATGATTACCACTGCAAAACTAGAAATACAAAAATGGTGATTCTTACTGACTTGAACAAGAGAGAAGGGGAACACAAATATGATCCTCACAATCTCTGTCTTCAGAGATAACTCCCAAAAGGCGTTTCCCCCCTCAGTGTAACCCTTATAATTAGCAAGCAGGCATCATCCACTTACAATCTTAAGTTTTTATATATGGCTACTTTTATTTAGACCCAAGTCAAGTGTCTCTGGTATGAGTTCTTCAAGAAAATTTTGTCAGTCTAACACAGCTCTATGATTCTTGTGGTGATTAGCCCTAATTTTTTTTTGGGGGGGGCACACCTGGCGGTGCTCAGGGGTTACTCCTGGCTGTCTGCTCAGAAATTGCTCCTGGCAGGCACAGGGGACCATATGGGACACCGGGATTCGAACCAACCACCTTTGGTCCTGGAGCAGCTGTTTGCAAGGCAAACGCCGCTGTGTTATCTCTCCGGGCCCAGGCCTAATTATTTTTAAGGCATTATCTTTAACTGCAGATTTAAAAAGGTGAGTCCCTGCCCAAAAATTGGAGTGCCTTATGTAGATCTCATACCTTCTGCTACTCAGAGAGAAGCTCTGGGTTTGAAGTTTCCTCATGACCTCAGTGGTATTTCACCATAATAGGACTGGGTCATGAGGAAATTGCTTCTTAGTCAGACCTGCTTAGATGTGGTTTTTCTTCTCATTTGCTTTGTGGAATGAAGATATGAGTCACTTCACTAGTTTTAATGTTTTCTTCATAGTAAATAATTCCATATGTAGCTATGGTTTCTTTGAGTGTATAGACAAAGTGGGTTTGAGGATTATCTTTTGTCAACATTTTGAACCATAATAAGAGGGATTATTTATAATCCATTGACAGTTGAAGGGAAAAAAGGCCTGATTTACAGTTTGTTCATATTAAACTGACCTTAGAAAAAGACTAATACAGTTTTATAGTCTTGAAATAGTTACTGAAAGATAACAAAAGTAAATCCCCTCCCATTGGGCAGAATTGCATGAACTTCATATGGTTTTCTACATTATATTAGTGAAATTGAAAAAAAGGTACAACTTGAAGTACAGCTATGCATTTATAATGGAAACGGTTAATAATGAGGTGCTGGTGAGAAATATTAAAATATTCTAATAAATAGATGGAATATAATGTTAACGATAATACTTAGATTGAACCCAGTGTTTCACACATGTAAGGCAAATACTGTAGCACTGGACTATAACCCCAACATTAGGTGTACCCCTTGAATGGACAGCATGTAACAATAGCTGTCTTATAAGACAGCTCTGTAAAAAGACATATATTGCAGAGCTATTTCTCAGGTGTCAAAATGAACTATTTCAGAATGACCATATCTTTTCTCAGCCATCCTGGCTTGTGATCAATCAATTTTTCAGTCTCAATTGGGAAGACATGTAGAAGTCAATGAACAAAAACAATAACACTGAAGTCTCAATAGAACTAACCATCTCAGTAAATACACAGAATTGTGAGGATGTTTAATGAGCTCAAAAAAACAATGGTATAAGTAGTCAACAAAGCACACAAAAGTGTGGGAGCTGAAATGAGAAACATTAAGTGAAAATAAAGATTATGGTTAAGTGACATTAAAAAGTTCTATTGATGCTCTGAGAAGAAGAATAATAGCATCTAAGGAAAAAATTAAAGCACTCCAATATGAGATTGAGGAAATGACTAGAAAACAACTGAAGGTAAAGAATGGCCTGAGAAGAAATAAATAGCAACCTGGAGTCAGAGAATGGGTAGGATGCTTACCTTGCATGTAGCCAATCCATTTTATTTTTTTATATTGCCCATTTCTTCTTTTATTAAATTAATATACTAAACACCTTGATTATAAACATGATTGTGGTTGGATTTCAGTCATGTAAAGAACACCCCCCTTCACCAGTGCAACATTCCCATCACCAATGTCCCAAATATCCCTCCTCCCCATCCGAACCCCACCTGTACTCCAGACAGGCTTTCTACTTCCCTCATTCATTCACATTGTTATGATAGTTTTCAATGTAATTATTTCTCTGACTGTATTCATCACTCTTTGTGGTGAGCTTCATGTAGTGAGCTGGACCTTCCAGCCCTCCTTTCTTTTGTCTCTGGAAATTATTGCAAGAATGTCTTTTATTTTTCTTAAAACCCATAGATGAGTGAGACTATTTTGCATCTATCTCTCCCTCTGACTTATTTCACTCAGCATAATAGATTCCATGTACATCCATGTATAGGAAAAATTCATGACTTCATCTTTTGATGGTTCTATAATATTCCATTGTGTATATGCACCACAGTTTCATGTGTGTGTGTGTGTGTGTGTGTGTGTGTGTGTGGTTTTGGGGTCACACCCGGCAGTGCCCAGGGGTTACTCCTGGCTCCATGCTCAGAAATTGCTCCTGGCAGGCAGGCACGGGGGACTATATAGGGCACCGGGATTTGAACCGATGACCTTTTTGCATGAAAGGCAAACACCTTACCGCCATGCTATCTCCCGGACCCTGCACCACAGTTTCTTTAGCCATTCATCTGTTGAAGGGCATTTTGGTTGTTTCCAGAGTCTGACTATTGTAAATAGTGCTGCAATGAATATAGATGTGTGGAAGGGCTTTTTGTATTGTATTTTTGTGTTTCTCGGGTATATCCCTAGAAGTGGTATAGCTGGATCGTATGGGATCTCAATTTCCAGTTTTTGGAGGAATCTCCATATCGCTTTCCAGAAAGGTTGGACTAGACAGCATTCCCACCAGCAGTGGATAAGAGTTCCTTTCTCTCCATACCCCCAGCAGCACTGCTTGTTCTCATTCTTTGTGATGTGCACAATCTCTGTGGTGTGAGATGGTACCTCATAATTGTTTTGATTTGCATCTCCCTGGTGATTAGTGATGTGGAACTTTTTTTTTCCATGTATATTTTGGCCATTTGTATTTCTTCTTTGTCAAAACATCTGTTCATTTCTTGTCTCCGTTTTGTTATGGGATTAGATATTTTTTCCTTGTGAAGTTCTGTTAGTGCCTTGTATATTTTGAATATTAGCCCCTTATCTGATGGGTAAAGGGTGAATAATTTCTCCCACTCAGTCGGTGGCTCTTGTATCCTGGGCACTGTTTCTTTTGAGTTGCAGAAGCTTCTCAGCTTGATATATTCCCATCTATTTATCTCTGCTTCCACTAGTTTGGAGAGTGCAGTTTCCTCCTTGAAGATGCCTTTAGTCTCAATATCATGGAGTGTTTTACCTACATTGGATTTTACCTTTCCTTAAATTTTTTAAACTCTTCATGGTTAACAAGTTTTACATGTTTACGATTTATCTATTTTATATAAATATTAAAATGTATTAGCATAGAATTATTCATAATATTAATTTTTAATTAATGTGCTGTAAAAAGATAGTTTTGGAAAATCAAATTATTAATTTATCATTGATTTGCAAATTTGTGGAATTTCAGAGTATAAGCTCTATTCACTATTTGTGTATGTGTCTCTGCCTCCTAAATTTACAAAATGAGGGATATTTATTTAAAATATGAGATAATACAGATTATAATAAAGGAACAGAAAATGATCAAAATCACCAGAACCTAAGATTTTGCTTATAGAATTGAGCTTACATGGAGAGTGAGTTGAAGTGGGAGTGTCCTTGGTACTCGAGTGGAGGGAAGTGGATCCTATGGTGTTGGGTATAGTTTTGCAATAATTATCTATGAAAAGTATAATAAACAGATAAATAGTATTATATATCCAAGTACCTCAATAAAAATAGTTTAAAACTTATATATGTGCAATGGGGTAGGCATGGGCACTATTTATGGGTTTATTCATGTGGAATTCCTTTCACTAAAGATTACCTGTTTTTTTTTGCCACTACATAATGCTCAAATTGCTAACTGCAAAGATCTCCAAAGTCTGTCTATTCTAGTGAGATCCTCTAACTTTATGGATAGTGGTTGTATTTTTGTTATAAAAAGAAATGTATTTTTACTAACCCTTGAACCATACATATAAGTAGTTTATATGATGCATCTACTATTTTGTATCCAGTATGTGTGTTAAGGAAAAAGTATGTCCTGACATTATTTGCCAAACTCAGTATTTGGATACTAAGGGGTGATTATAACAGTTAAGTTTTTGGGCCAGTCAAAAGTCATATGAGACTTTAGTCTGTGTCCCTACAACTCTTGATGTTAAAGTATCCAGTGCTGGTATATTCCATTATATGTGTGAAATTGCATATATAAATATTTTATAATTTATATTTCTGTTAGTTATATGTGTGGGTATATATATAAAATTAAACTTCCTTTTTATGATGTTTCTGCCAAAAAATACTCTAATCTGGTTCGATCCCCCAGCACCCATTATGGACCCCCAAACCAGGGGCGATTCCTGAGTATGTAACCAGGAGTAATCCCTGAACATCAAACGAATGTGGCCTGAAAAACCAAAAAAAAAAGAAGAAGAAATTAGCAACAGCAGAAACAACAGAAACAACAGCGCAGAGAGAACAGTTCTTAATCTACTAGGCATCAAGTTTGACCTCCTACTTGAACGAACCAGTACCCAGCACCCAAGCGAAGGGACACCCACTCAAACCCGCACTCGTCCCAGCTGGAAAAGACAACCAACACCCCCGCTGACTCAAGCTGTGTGACCCTCCCTCCCAACCCTTCCTAAAGTGACTATTGCTGGATACTGGACTTAGCCCTAAAAGGTCTCCCAATGCAAGAATTCTACCCAAGACTCCCCTGCCACAAATGTTGTTCCAATCTCAAGAAGGACAGGGTATGCGATGAAAAGGTGTCTGGGAACCCACACCCCACAAGAGAATCTCAAAAGACAATGGGGAAGCCTATACTTCCATCATAAGTATAGGACCGGTATAATACTACCTCTTTTTCATTCCAGTTCTTTATTTCTTACTTCAGTTTTTAAATTATTGTTCTATAACCATATGTGAGCAAATATATTTTGTTTATATTCTTAAAAAATACTTTAATCTATGTAGACTGTCTTATTTACTTTCCTAGTATCCTATCTACAACATTATTTCTAACTAAGAAATTCATTTCACTCAAGAGAAATGGAACATTGTGCTCAAGTTTATGGAATTCAGCAACCTTATCACATGCTTCATGATCCAGACCTAGCTGATCTCACAGAATAGCGATATAGTTTAGTGTGGTGTCATTTGGACCCCCAGTTTATGGTGAGAAACAGGCTACTGAGTAATCCTTCATGGTTTTCATGGCTGTTGTTTAGTCTTTTGAATTAGTGCCCATTTTTAAAGAAGACTGGGTAGATAAATACATTTTAAGCATGTAATATAAGCTATGGAGTTATGAATGCTGGGTATTTAAATATCTAAAATATATACTAATTACCATTAACAATAATTAAGGTAATTGAAGCATATTAATAAAAATGTATATATTGCTCAAATGACAGAAAACCTAAATAGGCAAAAGAGGGAATCCAAATGACTAAAATATAATATATGCCCTTGTTCTTATTGCCATTATTAATCAGTTAAGGTAAATTTAAAACAAAAATATTACTACACATTTATCAGAAAGGTTAATTTTTAAAGTATATATCTTGTACTACAAGTGTAGATCAGGAAGCAGAGTGACAAAATGCTCCTGTACATGGAGCTGACTTGTAAAATCATTTTGATAAGTTGTTAGTCATTATCTAATAAAACTAATATGTTCTATAAACTCTTTTTACTTTAACATTTTTGTAGTTGTGACATTACTGCTTTTGTAGACAACACAGATTTTAAAACATAATTTGGTTTCAAGCCATTGCTTTTTAATTTGAGCATTTTTTTATTTAATATAATTATAGATGTATTTGGGTTTAAATCTCCCTTTACTAGATCTTCTTTGTAGCAATCTATCTGTATCCTTTTGTATTTTTCAATTTAAAAAAAATTTTGAATTCTTTTATTGGCTTGAAGTTGAACCCATATTCTATTGTAGTGGTTATTCAAAAATTAAAAATTCATCATTGACTTATTAAAGTCTAGTATTTCTCAGTAAATAACTTTTCTCATTTGAGGACTCAAAATCTTAGAAATTTTTAAATTTATGTTCCTTTTCTGATTTGCATGCTGTCTTTGTTGTATACTTACAAATATAAATACATATATATTTGGTTTTTGAACCACACCCGGTGAAACTCATGGGTTACTCCTGGCTATGCATTCAGAAATCGCTCCTGGCTTGGGCAACTATATGCAACTACGGAGGACCAAATGGCGGTAGTTCCTAGGTTAGCACATGCAAGCAGATGCCATACCACTTACACCACCACCCTGGTTCTTCTGTTAGTTTTGTTTTGGTTTGGTTTTATATATTTTTTAAATTACAATTAGGTTGCATATAGAGTCTTCACTCATTTAGATTTAAAAACATTTGCCTTATTTTTTTTTTGCTTAGTTCTTATTCTTACTTTTTTCCTGAACTTTAATGTAAACTAATTTTCTTTTGGATTAAAGGGTGTCCTTCATTATCTTCATAATGAGTACATCTGCTCTGTCTTTTTGCTGAAAATGACTATTTCACTTTCAATTTGAAAAAAACTGTCCTACTGGAATTCTAAGATGGCACATATTTTTCTCTTTATGCTTTGAAAGTTTCAGTCTATTGTTCCTGAATTTGATAGTTTTTGTTGAGAAGTCAATTATTATTTTATTTTACTGCTTTGATTATGATGTGTATTTTTTTATTTTATAATTTATTGTTATACATGTAATTAGGGATTTTTTCATTTATAACTAACTGAAATTTTTAGGAGTCCTTGAACAAGTATTAGTTTGATGTCTTTCATAAGTTATAAAAATTCTCAGCAACACCTATATGAATATTGTTTTTAGCCCACTCTCTTGCTTCTTCTCTTCAATTTGACTTGTGTTACATTTTCCCTCTATGTACTCTCATCCCTTACCACCACTACTATTTCTATTCTTTTGACTTTCTCATTTTATAAGAGATATTTTCTTTTAAAATTTCTTCAATTTATTATTTTTCCTTTTGTCTGAATATGTAAGAACTATTTTATTATTATTATTATTATTATTATTATTATTATTATTGTTATTTTATTAAAGCCATTGTGATCTCCAAAGGCTTTCATAGCTGAATTTCAGATATATAGTGAATAAAGGCCTTTCTCACCACCTTTTTCCACCAATGTTTCCAGTGTGCATCCTATATCAACTTTTGCTCACTGGTCTGCCATATAATAGGTCCATTAAAGTTTAGATTGTTAGGGGCCCGGGAGATAGCATGGAGGTAAGGTGTTTGCCTTTCATGCAAAAGGTCATTGGTTCGAATCCTGGTGCCTCATATGGTCCCCCATGCCTGCCAGGAGCAATTTCTGAGCATGGAGCCAGGAGTAACCCCTGAGCACTGCTGGGAGTGACCCATAAACCAAAAAAAAAAAAAAGTTTAGATTGTTAAAGTTTAGTTCTTTTGATTCTATTGTTCTTGACTTTGACTTGGAGACTTAGTTTTGTGCTTTTTTTTCTCCACAAATACACCTGAGACCACTTGGCCCCTGACCCCCATCATTTCTCTTTTCTTTCCTTCTTCATTTTATAGAAAAATGCAAAAATATGAAGTAAAATAAAATAATCTGTGTCCTAAGGTTCTATAAAAATGACAGCAATCTCTATTTAAAAGGTAAAAAAGAAGAAAACAAGATAAAAGAAAGAGAAACACAAACAAAGAAAAAGGTAGTGGCAGGTTTTTTCCACAGGTTCAGCAGAAGTTAGAGAAAATAGAGAGAAAAACCTTTGGCCTTAAAAAAGAAGACCCTACCCATGAAGCATCCTACCAAAAGATCAACTACAGACTTTGGACTTACTAAGTTGTTTAACCCTAAAGTCTTTCGTCGTGTTCTGAGTATAAGTTCTCCTCAATCACAGTTGTAGCAGTCAGGTTTCTGTAATTAGAAATCTTTGTTTTTTGCACAGATCCTATGTCTAAATCAGGTCGTCAAGGGGCGTCTTCTGATTTCATCTCATTGTTAGGTGGCAATGCAGGGAAACCTACCCTGAAAGCAAGTTATTGCTGTTTCCGAGTCATCAGGGTGTCACATGAACCTAATCTGAAGCAAGTAAATTTCAGGGCAGCATTAGGGCCTTCCCCAGTAAATGTTCAATTCCTGGTGCTGATGTACAAAACAGTGTGGCTTCAAAGATGGGATCCAAGGTATGGGGGTGAATGACCGATGTTCGATTGACTGAAGTAAATTCACTGTGACAAAGAGAAGTATTTTATTTTTAATTTCAACTCTTTATTTTTTTCAACTCTTTATTTTTAACTTATGAAAGTATTTTTAGTAGCCTAGTGTATGTGAAAATTCTTAATTTAGGCACTTTTATTTAATTTTATTTATTTTAATTTATATTTAATTTTAACATTATTTTTAATTTTAAATTAATGACTATTTAATTCAGCTTTCATTCCATAACCACGGCCTCAGTAATTATTTGAACGCTCAGTAATTATTTGAAACACACATTATTTATTTTTCTTAACATTGTTTTATATTTTTGAACCTAATTTTTAATATGTGATGTTGAGCATTACCTATACAAAGAGATAAAAATATCTAAGGCATAAAATGTTATATTCCTTTAAAGATATACATATTTCTCAAATATAGCTAAACAAACTGCATTGTGGATTACTTTAATCTAATTTCAAAAACTGAGGAGACTTGAATTAGTTTTTAATTAACTTCATTTTATCCACCACTATTCTTTCAACTCTAAGTAGAGGGACAAAATTATTAAACTCTAAACTTAAGTTTCTATCCTGACATTCAGAGAAGTCATCAAAAGTGCTGTTCAAATTTTTAGCCTCTTTTGAAATAGAGATGACTTAAGACTATCAATCAAAATTGTCTGCACTAAAGTGCTAAGTAAGGGGGAATTTTGCTTTATTAAAAGTAATTTCTCTGGGATCACACACACACACACACACACACACACACACACACACACACACATACACACACCTTTTTAAAGGGTCTTATGATCATTCTGTATCAGATATTTCTAGATGTCCAGATATGTCATAGGAATGTTGTTTTGTGGGGGTTTTTGGGGGTAGGGAGGAGGACCCACACATGTCGATGCTTCGGGTTACTCCTGGCTCTGTACTCAGGAATTACTCTAGTGATCATATGGGATAACAGGGATCACACTGGGATCAGACACATGCAAGGCAAGCACCTTCCAGTCTGTACTATCTCTTCAGCCCCAGGAATGCTGTTTATAACAAAAATAATCTAAGAGCTTTATGTGTATTTTGGCTTATGAGTTTCATATGTAAGGGTTATATTGGCTCTGACCCCTGCTATTGAACATATGAAGGAACACTGCACTTGTGCATTAAAGGCTGTGTGGGCAAGTAGACCATTTTCCTTACATTAGTCTTCTTAAAGAGTTTGATCTCTGGCACCACATATAGTCCCACAAGTACCACCAGGAGAGATCCCTGAGCACGGAGTCAGGAATAAGTCCTGAATATGGCTGGGTGTGGCCTGAAAACAAAATAAAAAGAAAAAGGCATTGAAAGTAAAAGCAAAACTGGAGAGTGAGGAATAGAAGAGACATACATTAGAGTCGGAACAAGGAGACATACCTATTGAAGGCCCATGCAGACCCCTTAGATTGACTAAAATTACAGCAAAAGTCATCATTAAAAGGACACAAAAATACCTGCTGTAGAATACTGCTGGGAAGAGACTAATCTTTCTCATAAATCCTATAAAAAACAAGTGTGTTAGTAGAAATAGTATCCCTAAAATTCTCCTTTGGAGGGAGGTGGAGACCTTCCAAACTGTGCTTGGAGAGCCTGAGGCCACTCCCAGTGATATTGGCTAACTGAGAATCTGAGTTGGTTAGGCCCTGCAGTGCTGGGAAATACCAGGTCACCAGGCTGCTATTGAGGTTTCAGGGACCTTTAGGACTGTATTCAGTAATTCTGGGTATGGTGTGGGTATTGATGAAGGTGGGGATGAATCAGGTGCTTGCAGGGTAGTCCTAAATCACAGATATCTCTTGGATATCTAGAAATCTTACACATTGCAAAATTGAAATTCTACATCTGTTAAAAATAACCCCACAATTCTCCCTTTCTCAGCTTCTGGCTAACCACTCCTTCCTTCTCTCTGACTATGATTTGTCTATTCTAGGTACCACATACATGGTGAAGAATATAATTTGTCCTTTTCACGTAGCATAAGGACTTCAAGGTATGAATAATGTTGCTATGAATATTGGTGTGAAATATCTATTTAAGTTCATACTTTTCATATTTATGTGTTTATATCCAGAGGTGGAACTGCTGAATCATCTGAGTTTTAAGCTTACTTTATAAGAAACTGTTACACTCTTTTCTGTAGGATCTGCACTATTTTACTCAATCTGCAATGCACAAAGTTCCAAATTCTCTATATTCTCTTCCACACATCTTTGTTTCTGAGTTTTGGGGTCTTGTTTTTATAACAAACATCCTAGTGGTGGGGAAAGTGGTGTCTCTTTGGCTCTTAATTTGCCTTCCCCTAATGATTAGTTAAATAACTTTTGGTTTAGCCAGACTTGACATCTAAACTGACCTGGATATCTGAAGCCAAAATAAAAATCCTTTGCAAGTAGGAATGGAGAAATATCACATGTTTGAAGTGCTTACCTGACATTTCTGATTTGGCACCACATATTGACCCCCAATCACCATCTGGATTCATTCCTGAATCTAGAGCCAGAAATATCCCTGAATATCTTTGGGTGTGGCCACTCTTCCCCCACCCTAAATTCTTTTCCTGATCCCATATGGCATTTGGTTAAATGGAAGTTAAGTGCCATCAAAATCAATCCAAAGAAGGCTGCTTGATTATCTTTCCCTGAATCTCTGTATATTAATGGGGAAGTCTCTGCTCTGAGTACCTGTAGGTCCAATTCGAGGAGTATGGGTGGAGCACCTCCCTGTGAGTCCGACCATCTCTGAGGTAGAGAAATTTTCTTCGAATACAATGACTCGTGCCTATTTGAGGGAAGTTTGACATTAATTTCTAAAAGGTGCCATCTTTTAGTTCAATGTATTTCATGGGTCACATGATCTCCAATTCCTAAGGTGACACTTAGGATAATTTTATGGCAAATTGAATCCCAAATTACAGCCCCTAAAGGGGTCTGTATTAATAATGGTCTGTAAGAGCACAGCAGGGGAGCCAGAACTGGATTACTTTGCAATCAAATGTGGTTACTAATGTACATTTCAGTAAGACCAAGAGAGAATGTATTTAGTAAGACTTGAGTGGTGATTTTTTTCTTTTCAAAAAAGGAAAATTAAGTTTTCATAGCCACCCTGGATTATTAATTTTTCAAAAATTATGATTTTTTATGTGTTGGGATTTCCTTATAGTTGAACTAAACAATCTGGCCTATTATGAGTGAACTTAAATGACTTTCTTTTTAAGGCTCAACCAGATAGGATGTTTTATATATCTGATAGACACCTCATTCTTAAACGTGAGAAACAAATGCCTCTAGCATAGCAGAGTGTGAGAACATCTGGTTAGGTCATTTCTAAACAAAATCTCTGAAAACAATTAGCATTCATTCAGAATTTGAATGATCTGTGCATGTAACATCTTAGTTTTATAAGATATTTTTAAGGCAACAGTAAGTAGATTTCCTAAGAGAATCACCTAGAGAAAGCTGACATTTATATTGATATTATGTGGCATTTAAAATCATTAATGTGGAATGAAAATGAGAATTGAATAAGAAAATTGATGTCCTATCAGGCAACATTATCTATCCTGGGGTTTATAAGTATTGAATTCTTACTTGATTCTTATAAAGTTTCAAGAATATAGTATCTGTATGTCAAGTGCACAGAGAACTTGTGCTCTTGGGCTACACTCAATGGGTTTATTCCTTCAATATGTAGATACACATTTCTAAATAATAGAAATCATTAAATATTATCAAGTTCTTTTTTATTTTTATTTTCTTTAAAAACTTCAGACTTCTGGGGCAGGATTGACAGTATAGAGGTACAGCACTTGCCTTGTACATAGTTGACCTCAGTTTGATCACTAGTATCCCATATGGTCCCCCCCATGATCCCCCACCACACACACACACACACACACACACACACACACACACACACACACACACACAATAAACTACCAGGATTAAACCCTGAGCAAGAGTTGGGAATAAGCCCTGAGCACTTCTGGGTGTGGCTTAAAAAACAAAAACAACATAACCAACAAAACAAAACAAAAAAAGACCCTTCAGATTCCCAAGCCAGAGACGTAGTTTTGTTGTAGAGCACACTTGCCTTGTATATGTGAAACCCTGAATTTACTATCAAAAATAATAAAATAAAATACTTTCAGACTCCCTATTATGAGACGATTGAACCCATTTATCCAGTGAATATATATTGAATATCTGTTCTATGCAAGGAGGTGCTGGGGACACAGAATAGTTTTGCACAATCAGAACCTACAGTTTAGTGATGAAGACACTTTTGAGCATGTAGAAACTATCATAGTGATAATCCACTTTCTCAATCAGCAAATACATGGCTCCTGAATAGACCCTAGAGATTTTTTTTGTTTTATTTTGTTTTGAGGTCACACCTGATGATGCTTAGGGGTTACTCCTGACTCTGCGCTTAGAAATCACTCCTGTTAGGCTTGGGGGACCGTCTGGGATGCTGGGTATCAAATCAATGTCCATCCTGGGTCATCCATGTACAAGGCAAATGCCTTACCCTTAATCCTATCGCTCTGGCCCCAACCCTAGAGATTCTGTTGCCTCCACAGGAGTGAAAAAAATTAACTTGTAAGACAGCCTGGGAAAAATGAAGAAATAAACAGTTTTTCTAAAATTTATATGTTTACGTCAGTAGCTTAATATCTTCCATATCTTACTACTTCCTTGGTACCTCCGAATGTGACTTTTGGGAGAGAGGAACCTTATAGAGATTATTAAGTTAAAATAAGTCTCTCAAAGTGGACCCTAATCTAATATAGCTAGTATCCTTTATTTGAAGAAGACATTGGGCACACTAAGAAATAAATACTAGGAACTGGAGCAATATAACACAGCGTGTAGGGTCTTGCATATGACTAGCGTTGATTCCTCTCATTCCATATAGTTCTTCAAGTTGAGAGCAGAACCGGGAGCGGTGGTGGGTGTGGCTAAAAAGTAAAAATAAATAAATACAGGGTCCAAAATCACAGAGGAAAGACCATGTTTAAAAACAAAAACATACAAACAACAACAGTAACAGCAACAACAACAACAACAACAACAAAAAAAAAAAACATCAAGAGGGTAGCCATCTTTAAACCAGGGAGAAAGACTTCAGAGGTCCAGTATGTGACCTCAAGCTTCCAAACTCCAGGAATGGGAGGAAAATGCACTTCTGTTATTTATCTGCACAGTCAACTATTTTTTCCATTGTAACCTGTCCAGTAAATGAGTCTATAATTAATCATTATTTCTATTGGGATTTCTTTTTTAATTCTCAAAAGTTCAGAAAAGTTACAAAAACTAGTCAAAAAATGTGTTTTCCTGAATTAAGAAGCAGTTCCTGAAAAAATAAAATTATATCTGTTGCCTGGGTATGTGTGATGGGGAAAAAAAGAACTAGGAGATTTCTTATGTTCTGTCTCTTCGGTATACACGTTGAAAAGAAAAATCCTGATGTATCCAGTGATGACTCCACTAAAAAATATAACCTGAGTTTGCTGCAGACATAGTCTGTTGGACATCCTCAGCTCCACCCCCATTATGAGGTCCAAGGAAAAATCAAATAAGTCATGTCCACCAGTTCTGATTCTGCCCACACTCTCACTCTGAGCCTAGCACTCTATTCTCCCATACTTCTATACGCATATATTTATGGTGGCAGATATTCCTCTGATGCCCTGCAAACTATCCATTAATTCTTCCTGATTCTTTCAAGTATTTCTTCTCTGCTACTAAGCACTTGCTCATTCTCCTTAAAACTTTACACCAAAACAGCTGCTTTTTGTTTGGTTTTGCTTTGTTTTGGGGCACATCAGTGATGCTCAGGGGTTACTCCTGGCTATGCGCTCAGAAATAATTCCTGGCTTGGGAGATCATATGGGATGCCAAGTATCGAACCCAGATATGGTCTGTACTGGGTCAGTCGTGTGCAAGGCAAAATGCCCTAACACTGTGCTATCACTCCAGGCCAGCAGCTGCTTTTTAATACTTATTTTACTCCACAGTAGACTCCAAATACTTGAAGAAAGTTTCTTCCTTTTCACTAGCCTCAGCTACTTGATACTGTACTTACTTAACTGTAGGTAGTCATTGAAAAAAAAAGCTGCCTTAAGAACTATGGGTCAGACATTATTAGGTAGGCAAGAGGCAGGCCTTGCCTGTGGCAGGGAAATCCTCAAGCCAATAGGGAAAAAGAGAGAAGGTATAATAGACCAGAGGAGCAATCCTTTCAAAACTGGAAAGCCTCTCATTTGACTGGGGGTGATGGCCTTTGCTAATGGAACCTTGTTAGGGCAGGTATGGAAGACACGGTTGCTAGACTATAAGCTCCTTAAGGGTTTGGAATGTCTGCTTCTTTCACTGTTGTCTCCCCAGCCTCTAGCCTGATGCGTTGTGGTAACCAATAAATATTTGTACAATGAGTGCATGAATGAAATGAGAGCCAATTCCTCTTTCTCTTTTCTTTTTAAATGCCTCTCCTCCCTACCCTCTCACTTTCTGGCTCTTCCTAGTCCAAAGAGCTGAGCTAATTCTTACCTCAATGGGGGTGGTGCTGAAGATCAAAGGTGATAATAAATATGAGGACACTTGCTGTTCTATAAAAGGCTCTATAAACATGAATAGTTGCAATTCACTGCTTCTTCAAGGAGTGTTGGGGAAGTGCTGTGGTGATGACCTTATAGGGGTTCAGATGCCCTCAGGACCTACTTAGGCTCCTGTCAAAGCAGGAATAAAAAAATGATTCGAGCATTCTCGATTTACCATTCTTTAGAAGTTTCGTGGATTTTAATAAGGACCTTAGAGATTCCTCCCTTTGCAACTAGAAAAGAATAATTCAGGTGCAGTAATTAGGGTTCCTGCAGTCACTGTTCGTGTGGACCAGGCCTAATGAGGATTTTCTTTTTCTCTGTCTAGACTGTCCCAAAGGGAGCTCTTATTAGAAGGAAAGGAGATACAGTCATGGTGGGCCGGTAGCCTGCGTTAGGAGATTCTCCAGAGACCAGGCAGCAATAGGATGTGTGTATAAATAGACATGGAAAGAGGCTCCCCACAGCACACATGGGGCCCTGGGCGGGGGGGCTGAGCAAAGTTCAGAGAGCAGAGAAAGGTTGTTCCAAACCTGAGTGACTGACTCAGGAGGCTGCACGGAGATGTCTCTTGGAGCAAGTGCATCTCTTAGCTGAGCCTGAGACTGAAAATGGGACTCTGGGAGCTGCTTCCTCCAGCTCAAAAGCCTTCTGAGTTGATAAATTAGTTGTCATTCACTAGTCAGGATTAGATAGGGACTTGGGGGAAACCAGAGGGTCTCAGGAGAAAACTTAAGAGCCCTCCGGCCTGAATTCACTCTCTTCTGGATGCTCCACCTCCTGCTGGCTCAGAAATTTGCAGCTCAGCAACAACTACTGGGGTTCTTTGAGAGAAGGAATGGAGGGTCCAGGAAAAGAGGAAATGGTCCTCTCATACATCCACAGGGGGAGACCAGACTGCGACAAAAATTGTCAGTGTGTCTGGAGCTGGATTTCAGGCGATTCCACCCAATCTCGTCTCACTAGAAGATCCCTAGCCCTGTGAGTTTACCCCATGATTCTAGCGTGCAGCTCAAAGACATGTGGGCCACAGGCGGTGTCTTGAGGTGAAGAGCTTAGTGAGTTGGGGTGTGTCCCCTTTCGCTGCTTTGAACTCTGGAAGAGCACAGGCTGCTGCGCAAAGTTCGGGATTTCTTGTCTTGGGGAGCTTAACCCCTCCAACTGGTGAGGTGGTGACTGGTGCTCACAGTGGTGAAGCCTACCCCTGTCCCAAGTGGTCAGGCGGGAAGGGGCGTCAAGAGATAGAAGTGGGGCCCCGACTAAATTAGTCCTGGTTCTTTTGTAGATGCTGCCTTGGCTTGTCCCTCCAGAGAACCTGCTGCTCTTCCTTCAGGGTGGGGCTGGTATTGTTCTTCCTTGGATGGAAATGTGCATGAAGCACAAGAAGGTCCAAACCCAGAAGTTCTCTTGGACTACTCTCCTAACCTTTGGGTTCATTGGGTTCATTTCTACATAATGAGGAGCCAGGGGTCTTTTCCTGTCTGTGACTCCAGTTCTGCACGGTGTGTGTAGGAGTTGCTTAGCTTTTTTTTTTTAAATATTATTCATTTAAAGAAAACACATCACATAGTTGATATAGCTGATCATAATACATTTGTTTCCAGATACGTGAAAGCAAATTTATTGAAAATAATTTTAAAAAAGGAAGAGAAGGAAAAAGTAAAGTAAAAAGATAAAGTATAGTAGCAAGCAAATTATTGTATCTTCAAAAAAAAATTACTACAATGGCAGAAGGTTTTGTAGCTCTTGTTGTTAACTGTACATTCTGTTAAGGTTGTCTGCACTAGCTCCAAAAAGCCTACATTAGCTCCCCAAACCGCCATAAGTGTGGTCAGATTGATGTCCCTGAAAGAAATCTCAGAGGACCATTGTCCCTGAAAGGATCACAGATGAGGCAGGGCTCTTGGAAAATGGTGATTCTGGGTGATGGAGGCAGCAAAGGTGGCTTTGCTAGGACTGGGGCTTGACTCACCCTCTCTTCCCATTTTCTGCTGCATGGGTCCATGTCGCCATAATCTTTCATGGCTTGGTTTACATCCTATTGGAGAAAGAGTGAGTCTATGGAGCCTGTCTGCTTCAAACACTGCAAACTGCCTTTGTGGGCATGGTTGCAGCTGTCAGCTTCCCAAAAGAAGGATGATAAGAAGGGAGGTTACCTGAACTCACTCCAAAAAGCCTTGGTGATATCAGCCCCAAGCCACTCAAAGTATGGTCAGATTGGTGTCCCTGAAGAGACTCGTAGTGGGTCAGTGATAAAGCAGGGCCATTGGGGAAACTGTAGAACTTACTTAGCTTTTGTGGAATCCTCCATCCCAAAGTGGCAAACTTCTGTGAAAGGCCAGAATCAGGAGGACTCCATTCATATTCCTAAAGTCTCTACATAAGAAGTATTTTAAATCTCATTACTCAAATCTCATCAGGAGGCTCCTAAATATCATATCATCATTTATAAATTTTTTTAGTATAATAAGAGGAACTAAAGACATGCAGTTAACTAGGGAAATATTAGAAGCTCTATTCTACTTGCCTGAGGAAGATAGAGAAATCCAAGCAAACCAAGGCCTTGTCCCTTTTAGAGAGAGACCTGGTTCTATTTGGTTCAATGCCTTGCCCATTTAGTGAATGGCTAAGTGCTTCTGCCCTCAAAGTGGATGTCTGTAAACCTGTTGTGCAAGAATCTCAGTGTGTACACAGACAGGCAATTGGACTTCACCAGAGCTACTAGGATGAGTCCCCATAACTACTGTGTATGCTTGTTGACTGGCATTATATGGTGCCAGAATCCCTCCAGAGACTTCCTTTCATTAGCTATTCTATCTAGGAGCAAGATAAGGTAGAAGGAACATGCATTCCATCTCTTTCTAAGAGTAGAAGGCCAATCACTGATGTCTATGAAAAAATGGGCAAGGTCTTTAGAGATGGTACCGGAGTTGAGTTAGTTTGCCATGTGCATGACTGATCATTGTTCAACCTCTGGCACCATCTGTGATCCCACGCTGCCAGAAATAATAACTGGGCACTGTGTCAAGAATAGTCTGAGCTTAGTCAGGTGTGGCCCCCAAACAAAAATAAAGCAACAAAAATGGGCAAGCTTGTGTTCCATATGGTTGACCGGAGCTTGATCCCCAGCACCATATGAATTCTTAATCATAGGGCCAGAAGTAGTTCTGGAGAACCTCCAGGTCTTCCCCACTCTTGTCTTTCTGCCCAAAGCCTAAAGAATTGGCTGGGTAAGGAGACCCTGCAAGAAGCTCAGTCTGGGGAAAGATTGCAGCAGGCTTTCGGAAGAATCTAATTATTAAAACAAATGTCTGCTACTCCACTAGCTCACATGTGGTGAACACTTAGCAGATTCTGACAATTTTTTTTTTATATACAGCCTCTTCTTTCATCCTCAGAACACATCCAGCAGGCCCTAGAGCAAGAGAGCTTAGGCTTCACTCTTGCCACACAGGCAAGGAATATGAGCCCAGAATGCTTGGAGTCTCCCTCAAAGTCAATTGCAAGTCTCAGTTCTCAGCCCAGGCTTCATAATTCTTTGGCCAAGATGTGAAATTTATGCCAAATCTTCCAGTAAGCTTTTTGCAAACATGCATGTTTATAATGGATATAAAATTCCCTTTCTGAAATTGTTATCCAAACTGCCTGAATCTTCACACTTATTTTGTGCCCAGTATGGAGCTAAACCTGGGAACTATACAAAGAACTTTGGAAAAGTAACAAAATCAGCTGCCTCCAAATGCACCATTTCAGCTTTTGGATTATTTTGAGGTAAAGATATTGAAAAACTGCAAAATTAATAACCTGATGTATTTGCTCTAAAAAAACAGGAGATAAGGAAGTTGGCTAAGGTGGTAGAACTGGTTCCCAAAATATACTATGCCTGAAACTCAATGATAAAAAAAACTTTGTAAGTAACAGTATTATTAGAAATAAAAATTTTTGAGGGTTGGGGATATGAGATGCAAGATGTGAACGGGGGTGGAGGGAGGACAAATTTGGTGATGGGAACTCCCCTGATTCAATATTAATATGTACCTAAAATATTACTGTGAAAGATATGTAAGCCACTATGGTAAAAAATAAAATTTATATATATACAAAAATAATTTAAAAAATTTAAGAAACCCCATGAGATAAACTCCAGATAAAATGGACATCTTCTACCAGGAGAATAGGAACATTGTTATGACAAAGGACAAGAAGCTGAGATTAGAGGCTTTTTCAAAACCAATGTTTTCTATTAACCTCCTCCTACACTGTTTCATTTTGTTTTCAAAATTGCCTCTTTTATTCAAGTTAATCTGAAAACATTTAGATTTTGCCACATCTTAGTGTCTTGATTTCTTCATAAGACTCCCATGTCACATAAAATTTAGAATAGGGAGCTGAAGAGAGTTAGTACAGTGGGTAAGGTTGCTTGCCTTGCATGTCTCTGACCCAGGTCTGATCTCCAGTTGCCATATTATCTCCAATGCCCTGCCAGCAGTTAAGTTATTCCTAAGTGTAGAGACCGAAGTAAGACCTACACACCACTAGATGTGGTCAAAATCCAAATAATGTCCCCAATCTTGGACTAATTAAATATATATATCATTTAACAAACAGAAACAGCCTTTATCCTGTTCATCTGTTGTACATCAGCTAAATTCTCAGCCCAAAGACTTTAGGGGGAAGAAATCAAGTTTTGTGTCCTCTATAGGTCCATATAATCAGCATTTAGGGTAGAATAAATGTATGTTATATTTGATACAAAAGAATGAACCTTCTGCACTGCCACTCATCCATGTTGGATCCCTTCATAATATGCTTGTAAAATTAAAAAAAATAACTTGTGTTAATGAAGTAAATATTAGAGAAAGAGAGCTATTTTTCTGCTCATCAAAGATTTCTAAGTTTTATTCAGGGTGGGAACTTTAAAGCATGGCCATTTTCTGTGTGTATAAAATGTCCTGTAATGATTTATTCTTCTCTGGTTAGAACTATTTTGTGTCAGTGACTTTATATTAAAGGACTTGGAGGTAAAAATAGATATTTATAACAGTATAATATATCATGGTATAACTTATTGTTCTTAATATAATTTGTCACAGAAAGAATGGGGAATAATTTTAAGGCCCACTGACTGAGAACTGAAATGCCTAAATTATGGTCAACATATGTGATAGAGGATTCTGCAACATTGAAAAGTCACCTGTCAGAGCCTGTGGGAAATAAAAGTGCATGGTAGGATTGTGAAGAGGAAAAGAGCAAATTCTAAAAGGGTTAGAAAAGTTCAGTAAGTCCCCCAAAATAGTAATGGTGGTTCTCCCCAGGGTGCAGTTAACCTTTATTTTTTGTTTCTAACTTTTCAAAGGTTCAGCTCTCAAGGCCTGGCAAAAGAAAGGAAGATAGAGAAAGAGAGAACTCTTTCTCATAGGCCTTTAGAGACCTATGGCATTCCTAGACATCTGAGTTATGATATGAAGACCTTAATTTTGAGTTTTTATTCTCAGCACACACAGAAAATAAGCATGAATCTATGACTGATGGTATAGGAAGAAGTCCAGAGGATGTACTTGTACATGGAGCAAACATTGAAAAATAAAATCCAAACATGGGGCTGAAGCAATAGCACAGTGATAGGGTGTTTGCCTTGACTCAGGACGGACCTGGGTTGGAGCCCTGGCATCCCATATGGTCCTCTGAGACAGGAGCAATTTCTGAATGCATAGACAAGAGTAACCCCTGAGTATTACTGGGTGTGGTCCAAAAACCAAAAAAAAAATTCAAACAATGTACTGTATGATCCAATGTACTATCCAATGTGCAGATGGCCCTGAGCTTCACTATGGCATTTGGCCAACTTTTCCTTTTGGAAAGGCTAGCTACTCCAAGGGAAGCTTACTTCTTGGGTGGGGATTATAGGAGACCAGAGCTGAGTCTATCTCAGGCTCTTCAGAAGTTATTTTCACTCAACAGGAGTAAATTAAAAGGGGCTGCCCTCTCAAAGTTTGGTCTGAGAAAACTCTTCTAGATGTGGGCCTGATCAAGAGCTCAAAATTAAGAAAAAGGGACACGTGTTGATAAAAAAAAAATCTTTATTCTATATAGTGGTTTATTTGCCTGTTTGTAGTGGGTTCTTTTTTTGGGTGGGGCACACCCGGAGGTCCGGAGGTGCTCAGGAGTTACTCCTGGCTCTGTACTAAGAAATTGACCCTGGCAAGCTTGGGAAACCATATGGGATGTCTGGAATCAAACCCAATCGCTGTACTGTTGATCCAGCCCCTTACCTGGGTTCTTAAACCTCAAGGTCTGTTTTATTAATCAACAGCCAGCTGTATATAGGACAAAGCATATACTTACTAGTTTGATACTGTATAAATTATGGGTAGGAAACATAGTATTTGAAGGTTACTCTTTTTCATCTCTTGGAGAGAAGGCCTGAAGGCCATGGTTGGTCTGTGGTAGGAGGTAAAGACCATGCCTTAATAAACCAAAGGTTTGAGTTTGACCAAGTTTGAGCCTTTCCTTTTGACTGTGAATTAGGGACCTTAGTCATTTGCAAATAGAGACCTTTGATACTTTTGTTAAGGAATTTTTTTAAGTTAAACAGACCCTTTTCTGGTTGTTTTCTTGAAAGTGATCCCTTCTTTCGCTCATTCATATTTGAGTTTCCAATCTGTTGTATGTAGATAATGGGGATAGAATATGAGAGAACAAGAGACAACATGGGTGTTAGGAGCAAACACCAGAGCCCAATAAGCCACTAGATTAACACTCCAATTATACTCTAAATGCTTTTGTGGATTTTCTAAAAACAAAGCTTTCACGTTTGCTCTTTCCAGTCTCTTTGACACTTATCTATCACCTCTATATGCCTCTTTGCTTGGTTATTGGCTTTCTTTTTCAAGATTGTATTTTCTCTTAAACATATATTCCTTTCTTGCTTATCCTTCAATCTTTCTAAATTAAGCTTTTCAATAAAAATACTCTATTTTATCACACAAACCAACAAAATCCAAAAACTATCTCCCCAGTTCCCTTCCAAAGCCTTCAATGAGAAAAACAAGTGGATGTTAAAGACCTTCAGTGAGACATGGGCTTTTACTTCATTTAAGGATAGTTCAATTTGCTTTTGCTAGAAAAAGCTAACAGCATGCTCTAGTTTTTTGATGTCCTTTTTATTCCATGCAGTGACTTGTTGCCTTGCTAGATAGTGTGTAAATATCCTGAGTATGAAAGGACAGAATCAAAACAATAAGGGTAAAAATAAATTGCAATTTTGAGATTTATGATCTAAAAGACAAATACAATCCAAGACATTATTGGATAGTTTTTCTGAGAGGGAAGAGTGAAATTCAAAACCAACTTTAGATGTTGCCTTTATGATTTCTCTTCTCCAGAGGAATGGTCAGAGTTAGATAGTACCTTTATTTTCTCTTATACTGAAGGTATTATTTCTGGAATATTCTGTAACTTGCAGAATGTATGGCTTCTGCTAGAGTGATTCTATGAGAGCCCCAGAGGCTATGATGTAGGATTTAGAAAGAAGACAAATAGGAACAGGAACCTCATGGATACAGGCTCAGGCCAACCTGGCAGAGTAAGAGGCAGGTTCTGAGTGGAATTCTCACAGAAAAAAAATGTGTGCTTGCTCCCAGTGCTCCAGAATGATCTCTTGGAACTGATGGAAATTTAGTTAAAGCAATATATGTGGTACCAGTCTCTTTGAAAATACCTTATAGTTGTTCAGAGGAAATATCTGCAGTGGAAGGAAACAATTGTCTTGTGGGCAGGGATACCTTAGGAAACCTGTACTTTCCAGTTTCTAGTTTGTTCTTCCTTTCCTGTCTGAATGTATCCAATTGAGACAAGTAGCTAGAAGCCCATGTTTCCAGTCCAAACCAACTGAATGACTGAGAATGGCTTTTTTGTGGGCAAGTAAGAAACATTGAAAAAAGGATGTTACCAAGCCAACAAAAAAACGTGAATACACAAACAACAAGCTTCCTGACACTCTTCATGTGTGATCACCAACTAAGAAGCTAACAATTCTAAGAACAGAGGCCAGAGTGACGAGATTCTTGAGTGAGTTCACTCTGTGACTCATTCACTAAGCTCTGGAGACCAGTGGAGCACCGCATTGCAGGAGATCCTTGGGAGCTTGGGGGGAAGAGCACAGTCAATATATTGTTTGAGTGAAGAGACCCCAAAACCCCACACTCACCTTGCCCAGGCCCTAAATTATTTTGCCATCATATAGAAAATTAACTTGGAAAGAAGAGGAATTCATGACTCTGAGTAGAATAACAGTGAACATTTAATGCCACCATAGTTAGATTCTTTTTAAACACCAGATTCTTGTTTTTGACAACATTTTACACCTCATATGCCACAAAAAAAGTCAGAGATCGTAGCCAGCAAACAATGTCTTCACACTGGAAATGGCACATAGCTTAATGAATTCATGTCACCAGTCTGTGAGAACTATAACCTTCTTTTCTGGACTGTTCTCCAGGTAGCCTGCTCATATTTATCATGATCAAGCCAACAGCTAACGTTATATAGTTATATAAAGACCCATACACAAAAATCAGCCTGTTTGCAAACTGGTTATTGGGACCTGCCCAAGTACAGAACCATTGATTTTCTGACTATAACAAATAAACTTTATTTAAAAAAATGCTAACCGGAAACAATTGTAAACTATTAACTTATATTTTAAATGGCACCAATTATCAGTTAAAGAGTGAATTTAAAATACTACCACTGAATTTTTAAAACAATATTTTACTACCTTGTTTGTAAATTACTGTTTCTGACATAATCAGTGTACTTGGGCAGGTCTTGTCTCTACTTATCAAATGGGCCCCTCTTCTACAGATAAGCATTTTATATATACATACATACATTACTGGAGCTGAAAGAACCACAAAGATCATTTTTCACAATTTTCTCATTTTACAAATTAGAAAACTGAGTTCCAGAGAAGTCAGGTAATCATCCAAGGCCATAGGACAGTTTTCCAAACTGGACCAGAACTCAGGTTTTCCATCCTATGCTCTTGTACCATATCACATACCTTCTGTACACATGCATCCCTCTACATCCTGTGTACACATGACAGTACAGGTATGATGTATGTTCATGTGCACACACTGAGTATGACAACACCACATGGGAATGTCCAATAGACCGAACACAAGTCCCAGTTCCACTATAAAACTGCTCTATGAACTTGGGCCAATCATTGATCTTGACTTCACGATTATCCCCAGCTCCTAGACAGAGCATTATATTATATTTGCCAAAGCACTTCCCATCAATTATGCCATTTTCTTTTTACACTCTCACAGAAGTTATGACCCCCAATTTTTCATTAAGGAGTCTTCGGCCCAGCAAATTGAAGCGACTTGTTCATGGTTGCCTAGTGAGTGAGAAACCAGATCTAGCAACATGATTTCCAACCCCTAGCTCAAAGCTTTTCTTCTAGGTTTTAGCTACCTCTCAAATAAGACTACTGGCCCCAGCTCCTCCCTGCCCCACCAGGATCCAGTGAGGGGACAAGATGCCTTAAGTAGTATAGGTTACAAAAGTCACTAAAGTGCTTTGGTTTCTCCAGAAGAAACAGATTTCGTGTGTGTGTGTGTGTGTGTGTGTGTGTGTGTGTGTGTGTGTGTGTGTGTGTGTGTGTGTATAGCTTTTCCAAACACCTTACAGTAATACTGAGGGTGGTTAGTTAGGGAATTGTAGGGATCTAATATGTTTACACTTTTCCTCAGAAATTCAGTTTTGAACCAATAGTGAGAAACTAGAACCTCTTACACCCAGGCCTGGAGGCTGATTTCCATATATATATTTTCATCAAATTCAAAATGAAGGAACCTTTTCCCATGTTAGTGAACTACTATAAAAAAGCTTAATTTTTCAACTAACTCTTTATTGAGACTAGACCTTAATTTCAGTTGTTTTGACTTGTTTATCTTTCCTCTCCCATGGTCATGCCTCCACGCTAAAAGATCTCACTAGAGTGAGTTGGGGAAAGAGTCAGAGACAGACTGACACACTTGTTCTTCAATGCATAGATTTGGATAGCATTTCCAAACATGATGTACAAATACATTATAAAACACAAGCGATGCTATAAAAGAATATCCTGAGTTTACAAATAAATTATAACTTCTTCATAAATTCAAACATAAGGGTGTGTAGAACATTGGTTACCAGTACAGAGAAGGAAAGAGTAACCCTTTTTTTTTTTTGGTTTTCGGGTCACACCTGGCAGTGCTCAGGGGTTACTCCTGGCTCCATGCTCAGAAATTGCTCCTGGCAGGCACAGGGGACCATATGGGACACCAGGATTCGAACCGATGACCTTTTGCATGAAAGGCAAATGCCTTACCTCCATGCTATCTCCCGGGCCCCAAGAGTAACCCTTTTAAGTTTTGAAGATAATTCCT
>PVKC010004155.1:21313-36608 GCA_004027635.1 Crocidura indochinensis | reverse complement strand
TTACTCCTGGCTATGCGCTCAGAAATTGCTCCTGTTTGGGGGACCATATGGGATGCTGGGGATCGAAGCAAGGTCCATCCTAGTTTAGCTGTGTGCAAGGCTGTGCCACCAGCCTTGATTTTAAATGTATTCTATCAATTTATAATATTTTAAATGTAAAAATGAGTTGTACACATGTGTGTTAGAAAATATATGCTATAGGAAATTGAATTCTCTACAGTAAATTACAGATAAAATTTTATAATTAATTGTTTTGTACTTACATATTATATATTATAAATATTCTATATTTACATATCATAGTTTAACATATATAATTATCTTTTCCTGTTTGTTTTTAATGTATAGGAAATTAATTCTCTCTCTATATATATATATTTTTTTTTTGGTTTTTGGGTCACATCCGGCAGTGCTCAGGGGTTACTCCTGGCTCCATGCTCAGAAATTGCTCCTGGCAGGCACGGGGGACCATATTGGGCACCGGGATTCGAACCGATGACCTTTTTGCATGAAAGGCAAACGCCTTACCTCCATGCTATCTCCCAGGCCCCTAATTCTCTATTTTTGAGTTAACAACCATTTTGGAATTTGAGCTGATATAAGCCAATATTTAAGCTATTTCTTTGTTCTTTAACTTAAACAAGGCTTTGTTGTCTTACAATATGTTTCCTTAGATTTGAACTACTTTATTGTTAAAGAGAGAAACATACATCGTTATATGAAACTACAAACCTGTAGTAGTTTTGAAGTGTTTTAGAATTGGGCTGGTATCCTTCAATGAAAGGGTGGGGATTATTCTAAGAAAGGGAAACACTTAAACTCAAATACCTTATGGCAAAAAAAAAAAAAAAAAACTTGACAGTTTTTTGTTCATTTGTTTTGGGGTCACACTCTTAACTCAGGAATCATTTCTGGAAAAGCTCATGGGGACAAGGTGCAAGGCATGCACCCTAACAATTATACTCTCTCCAGCCCTTGTATCTATCTCTAGAGTAGTTTTGGAGAGGATAGCACACAAAGGTGGGGGAAATTGACAGAAGCAGGGCACAAAAAACTTTCTTGACGATGTTAGGAATGTGATTACCTGAGTTACATGAATGAAGAACAAAAATGGGAATCTAGAAAAAAGTCACAGGTTTTAAGAGGAATCCCAAGAATTTATGTTTGAATGAATTGTTCGAGATACACCTGTGAGTTTCTAAGTCTCCTCATTAAAGACAGTTGAACTTTCTAAATGCATAATTGGACACAGGAATCTGGAGTGAAAACAGTGGTCTGGTGTGACAGAGAAATTTGGAATTGTTGGCTCCAACTATTGGAAACAGTGAGATCATAGAGGGAAAGTGTATAAGTAAAAAAGAAAGTAAATAAAGAAATAGCTACTTTGGTAACTCCAGTTTTCAGTGCTCTCCACTTATACTAATCAGAAGTTCTGGAATCACAGAAGCTAAGAGAACAGACAGCATAGCAGGGAGAAGAGAACAGTTCAGCAACTTTGAAAGAGGATTAGGAAAGATAACAAAGGTGACAGAGAATGACTGAAAAGGGACTGAAAAGTATCATTAAGTTTGGGTCCTTGAAGGCCATTGAAAATAGAATACAAACATTTTCTTAAATTGTTGGGATACACCAGTTTTATGTAAATGGAAAGTAAGAGAGTGGAGACAGTGCTTCTAGGCAATTCTGGGAATTTGGAAAAGGAAGTAAAAAATTAGAGCATGAGTAGAGGAACATGTGGAATTCAAGGACAGTTCTTAAAGTTCAAGGAGGAAAGTTAAATATTAAAGCATATTTGTTAAGTAATGGGAATAATCCTTTAGAGCAGGATCTTTCTGAGAGACTAGCTAATAAAACTGAGCCCTGAAGAGAGTCATGAGGACATTGGCAAAGGAGTAAAGCAGGAGATGAAACATTCCTGTTGCCTTCATCCTCTCCATTGCAGACTTAAAACTTGCTGTGTCAAAATGTAAATCCCATAATCTACTCCTGCCAAGACTTCTTGTCATTTTCTTAAAAAATTCATTAAGCTGATTCAAAATCTAGACGTTGATGACAATGTTTAAAAGAGTGTTCGAGGTGTCACCCTTGTTCAAGGTGAATCCCTAATTTGATGCAGATAATGAAACAAGATCTTTATAATAAAAAAAAGTTTTAGTTAAAATGTGTTTCATTTCAACTTAATCCATATATTCCTAGATTCCTAGTTATTTATGATCTACACAGAATCTGTCAAATATCCTTAAGCATATCATATCATGACAATCATCAAATATCCTTGACAAATATTTGATATTTGACATGATTATCAAATATCCTTGACATATCCTTGAATATTTTTATATTGAATTCAATCAGGGGAGTTTCTAAGTCTCCCCATTAAAGACAGTTATCACATTCTTTAGTATGTTTACTCTTTGTTTGAGCAGTAGTATAGCATATAGCATGCATGCCTTGCAAGTGAATAAACCTAGGTTTGATCCCTGGCACCCCATATAGTCCCCTTAGTCCTTCCAGGAGTGATACACAAACACAGAGCTAAGAATAAGCTTTAAGGAATAAGTTTTAATAAGCTTTAAGGACTGGGCTTGCAAACCTAGAAAAATCCAAACATTTTTTTCCTTATTTTGAAATTAAGCTTCCCATTGTCATTCTCTTAGGGTTCTTCCATGTATTTGCTTTTTACTTTGGTTTGAGCTTCATTTTGCTTAGAAGCCATGCCATGTTTTTTTATCTATAAAAATTTCATCATTTGTGCAACAGACAACAAACGGTTAGAGTCAAAGAACAAGAGTACATACTGTTCATGTAGTAGACCTGTGTTTGATTCCAGCACCACATATTCCTCCTCCTGCCCTAGCATAACTGGCTATAGCCCTCATGACCCCCAAACACTACTGAATTTCAGCAACACTTTATCACCAGTCTGAACATTAAACTCTTAGACTCACACAGCAAGGCCGAATATTGACAAGTATTACCTAGGTTTGTTGAGCACTGTATGGAGGTCTCTGTACACACACAATAAAAGGAGAAAATTTTCACAATTGATTCTGTTTCTCTCAATTTTCAGAATAATTATTTTGCTAATTTAAAAATAGTTCTGTCTTTTATTTGTTTAGGGGCCATATCCAGTGGTGGTGGGCATGGAAATTTGGAGGTACTACTCGGGTCATTTTTGGCAACTCCTAGGACCATGTGGTGCTGAGGTTGGGATCTGGGCCTCTTGCATACAAAGTATGTCCATAGCCATTGAGTTATCTTTTCAGCTCTTTTTCATGCATTTTTTTCTAGAAATTGTGTTACATTATACTTTTATTTTCTAGAGAAAAAACTGTATATATATTTTACCATGGACTGATACAATTGCCCCTGGAAATTCGGTGACTTGTTCATTTGAAGTTGTAAATTTCAAGTGATTCTTATAACTTAATTTTAATGGAGATGAAAAAGAGCTGCATCAGAAAGACAAATATACTTACAAAATCATGCATATAAACATTTATTAAACTAGCTCGACAGCTAAAATATTTAGAAGAAATTTTAATCTCATAGTCCCAAAGCCATTCTCATTGATTCTTCTCACATGCCTCCCCATATAACCATCCCTGCTTAGCAGCCTGCTCAGCCAATATAACTTTAACACAAACTCAAAATGCCCGTCAAATTTTTCCAACATGCAGTTCTGTTCTTATACTTATAGTATATAGATCTCTAGCGTAAATAAGACTTTTTTCTGCCTCTTCCTATGTATTGGCTATACATTCATTTCCTCTGAGAAATAGCTGACCTTAAAGAAACTGTTAAAACTGTGAATTTTAGTTTTCATATTACAGATATACTATTTGATGGGCATATTATTAATAAATGATAAAATATGCTTAGAAAGTCAGATGGTTGGATCAGAGAGATAGCTCAGAGGTCTGAGAACATCTTTTGTAAGTTGGAGCCCCAGTGCAGATTTCAGCACTACATGGTTCTTTGTACATTACCAGTAGTAGCACTTGAGTATAGAGTATTGCCCAAAAGCAAACAAAAATGACAATGTACTTTGATGATGCATAATGGGGGAAATATCTATAAGTGTCTTGTTATTGTTTTGTTTTTTTAATTAAATTTGTTTGGCTTTATCCATATAGGATTTCTCATGAGACATTTATTCGTGTATCTGAAATATTCACTAGATAAAACTTTATGTGTGCCACTTATGATAAAAAATAGGTAGTCATAATATAAAATTTGTCAATTTTTTTCTATGTCAGTATGTGCAACTTTTGAGATGAATGGGATAAAACACCATCCCACACTGTGGCTGGAGAAATAGTACAGAAGGTAGCTGTTTAGCAATATTTTTTTCTATTTCTGTTGGTCATACCCTATAGTTCACAGTAACTAGAAATAAAAGTCAGGCTGAGCCATGGTTTTTGGAAGGAAATAAAATAATTCATGAATTGTGATTCCCTTGTTAAGCCCTTATCCATCACCTTTCTAGATAGATCTCTGCTTCAAGGCTGCAAAAAACAGTGTTTAGAGATGGGGATGTATTACTTATTTCTCCTTGGTCCTCTAGCTGCATCTATGAAATAGTGTATTTATAGTGCAAGGTGCACACCACTCTGTGTGTAGTGGAGAGAATTATTAGTTATTTGAGAGGGGCCAAAGAGAGGTGAGATTTTTATAGATTCTCATATCAGTGTAGTAAAGTTCTTTTCTTTCTATGTTCTTACTTTTTTTTTTTGGTTTTTGGGCCACACCCAGTGACGCTCAGGGGTTACTCCTGGCTATGTGCTCAGAAGTCGCCCCTGGCCTGGGGGACCATATGGGGCACGGGGGATCGAACCGCGGTCCGTCCAATGCTAGCGCGGTAAGGCAGGCACCTTACCTCCAGTGCCACCTCCCGGCCCTTCTATGTTCTTACTTTTAATGTGGAATATAAAATTTGACTTTCCTGCTTTTTCAATACTCTTAAGTTACCTGTTTCTCAAACTGTTGGAAGCTACAAACAAACCTTTTATTTTCACTTGGCTCTACTTTAAAGCTGATCATTTCTAGCACAACATTTTCTCTTTTTGAAGGCCTACCTGAAGACTGAAATTTTAAGCAGTTTACTCAACAATTCTAAATATTCTCTTAAGTTCCCTCATCATGCAGTTTTGGTAGATACAGGTAGTTTTAAGACATAGCAGATATTTGTTCTGTTGTCACCTGACAAAGATGAACAATTCCCAAGATACCATTGAACCCCGACTCAGCCAGAATGTGTTTTGGAGTCATTCACACGAAGCAGACTTACTTCTCATGTAAATTTTTAAACTAAAACTCTTCTTTCTTTGTGGTGATGCTGTGGGGTGAATCATATAACAGAAAACAGATTTAGCTAGTATGAAAAAAATGAAGAATTTTCTAACAAACCTTACATTAAAAATAAGAAGTGAGGTTTTAGGTTAGCCAAATGGTGGCATTTGAGACAGAAACAGTGTCATCATGGCTTAATTTCTCTGTATTTAAGCTCTTTCAGTCATTTGTCTAACTTTTTGAGGCTTATCAAGGTCTTGTTAAATAGTACTAACTTGGAATTTCTCTTGGTCAATAATTGGAGAAGCAAGTGTGGTTACCATAGTTCACTCAGGTTTTGGGATTTACTCTGATTAGACAAGTTTACATAGAATTATTGGAATAATGAATGCGACTGAACTTTGATTGAAGCATTGTGTCTAGTATTTCTTATTGGAGCTGATAGGTCGAAGTTGTAAGATCTACCCAGATATGATATTAGTAGGGAAAAAGTATCTATTTAAAATTGGACCTTTAAGAGGAAAATTAAAAAAAAAAATACCATTCACAATTGTGTCTCAGAAAATCAAGTATGTAGGAATTACTTTATCAAAAGAGGTAAAAGAATTATATGAAGAAAAATAATAATGCACTACTAAAGTAAATAAGAATAATCAAGAAAATGGAAACACATTCTCTTTTGGAGAGATTGGAAGGCTTAACCCAAGATAAATGACATTCTTGCCCAAAGCACTATATAGATTCAATGAAATCCCCTTAAAGTACTTATGACTCTTTTTTGGTGAAAAAGACGATGGAAGGCTTCTCTTTCCCAGCTATAAGCTGAACTATAAAGTTAAAGTAATTAAAAAATAGTTTGGTACTGGAGTAAGGACAGACTGTCAGCTTAATAAATTAGAATTGAGACTCCAGTGACAGTTCCAAGTTAATCTTTGATAAAGGAGCAAAGAGTATGAAGTGGATCAAGGAAAACCTCATAAACATTGGTGGCTGGGGGTGGCGGGGAGAGATTGCGCAGTGGTTAGGCATTTGCCTTGCAAGCTGCTGACCCAGGACAGACCTGTTTTCAATCCCTGGCATCCCATATATTCCCCCAAGCCAGGAGTGATTTCTGAGCACATAGTCAGGAGTAACCCCTGAGCATCACTAGATGTGCCCCCCCCCAAATAACAATGATGCCTGGGAAACTGGTTATATGCAAAAAAAATTCAAACCATTTTATAACATCATGCACAAAAAATAAATAAAAATGGATTAAAGAGCTTGATGTCACTCACACCTGAATTTATTACTTACATTGAGAAAACTTAGGTAGAACATTGCAGGACAACAAAGCCTAAGGTTCAGTGCCATTAGTTAAGCAAATAACAACAAAGATAAATGGAACTACATTAATTTAATAAGCTTCTGTACCTTGAAACGATGACCAGATGCAGACATTTAGTTTCATTCTGCTAAACTACACAATTGACATACATAAATAATGTGATATCATTGAAAAAGAGAATCAGAAAACCTCCAAATGCCCAGTTTTTAATAATTCTATTTTTTTCCTGTGTTGCTGTCTATTAGTTTATTTTTAATTAACAGGCAGTAAGCTTCTTAATAGTTGAATATCATATTTATAAGAACTTACTAATGATGCAGGCATCTCATAGATTGGGAGAAAATATTTGCCCACAGCTCATCTATAAAGGATTAATATTCAAGATATATAAAGCACTGGTAGGACTTTACAAGATAAAAATAACCAATCCCAGGATGGAGCAGTGGCACAAGCGGTAGAGTTTCTGCCTTACACGTGTTAACCTAGGATGGACCTTGGTTCTATCCCCCAGCATCTCATATAGTCCCCCAAGCTAGGAGAGATTTCTGAGTGTATAACCAGGAGTAACTCCTGAGCGTCATTGGGTATGGTCCCAAAATAAAACAAACAAAAAAGAACCAATCCTGTAAAAAAAATGAGAAGAGATGAACAGAATCTTTCTCAAAGAATAATGACCAATATAGAAAGACATATGAAAAAATACTCTGCATCAGTAACCATTACGGAAATGCAAATCAAAACAATATTAAGATATTTCACATCAGAGAGATTGACACATATCAGAAAGAACAAAAACAATCAGTGTAGGTGTGAATATGAGGCTGAGAATACCGATTGGTCTAGCCCTTTTGGAAAATAATATGGACAATTCTCAGAAACACTAGGAATTGAGCATTTATTATAAATGACAATGCCTCAAATAAAATTTAGGTTTTAAAAATAAGGAAAAATGGGGCCGGGCGGTGGAGCTGCAGGTAAGGTGCCTGCCTTACCGCACTAGCCTTGGACGGACCACGGTTCGATCCCCCGGTTCCCATATGGTCCCCCGTGCCTGCCAGGAGCGACTTCTGAGCGCATAGCCAGGAGTAACCCCTGAGCGTCACTGGGTGTGGCCCAAAAACCAAAAAAAAAAAAAAAAGGAAAAATACCATTATAGAGACCAAACAACAAAAGTCTACTACAGATATCTATAGTATTTCAGACACTGAACTCAGCACTGGAGTTAAACCCTGTATTAATTTGGGGAGTTGAATGGAAGTGTATGTGGGGCTATTCCCAGCAGTGCTCAAACTACTCCTGTCATTGTACTCAGAGGTCACTCCTAATGGTGTTTGGTGGAGCCATCTGTGGTCTATTCAGGGTCAGCCACGTAGGCAAAGTAAGCATATTAACCCCTGTACACCCTCTCCAGCCCTAGAGTTAAACATTGAAAAGTTAAACAGTGATTCTCTCCATAAGTGTTTAGTCATTTTTAAAAATGTTTTTAAAATAGTAGTTAATTACGTCATTGAAGGCTTTCCTGAAATAGCTTCTGAATTTATGATATATAAGAGAAAAGCTTGTGTTATTTTTTTGCTACGTAGTTGCAATACGTAGTTGGTAATTAGTTAAGATCATCAACAAAGAACTTAGCCATTTAGTTTCATTCTGTTAAACTACACAATAAACATACATTAATAACATATATAATAATTGAAAGTTAAAGACAATCAGAAAACCTCCAAATGCCTTTTCATTTTTGTTTGTTTGGGTTTTTTATTTGTTTTGGGCCACACCCTTTGACGCTCAGGGTTACTTCTGGCTAAGAGTTCAGAAATTGCTCCTGGCTTGAGGGAACCATATGGGATGCCAGGGGATCGAACCTCTAAGGTAAGGGGCCTTACCTCTAGCGCCACCGCTCCAGCCCTGCCTTTTAATTTATAATAATTCTTTTTTTTTTTTTTTGGGTCACACCCGGCAGTGCTCAGGGGTTACTCCTGGCTCCATGCTCAGAAATGCTCCTGGCAGGCATGGGGGACCACATGGGGTACCGAGATTCGAACCGATGACCTTTTGCATAAAAGGCAAACACCTTACCTCCATGCTATCTCCCGGGCCCTATTTATAATAGAATATAATAATTCTATTTTCAGGTTTTTTTCCTGCATTGTTGTATGTTGGTTTATTTTTTATTTACAGGCAGCAAACTTCTTAATATTTGATCATCATATTTATAAAAATTTGCTAATGATGCAACACAGCATTTACTGCCTCGTGGTGCAAGATATTTATTTCCATCTCATTTGATAGATGAAATATTTTCCCACTGTTTGCCATTGATTTTCCTGTGATTTTTTCAACTTTGTCATCCTGACTTTTAGATAAGGGAACCAGACTTCAACATAAACATACCTATCTGTCAAAAGTCTGCTTCATCTCATAAATACAAGGGAAATGTTTTAGAGAGTACTCATCTCATTTGTGGCAGTGATACTGCCAGCCTGATTCTAGTGTAAAGTTCTCTGAAACATGTCTTCCAAACATACAAACATACGCAAGTCTTATTCTCTGAAAATATGACAATGTTTTCCTTCATCTATGACACCAGTATTTTTATAGCAGAATTCCCTAAAAAACTGCTCATCCTGACACATTTTTCCAATAGTAAAAGTGTGAAAAGGGAATTTTCTTGTGGTCTGTGCCTGGCTGGAATTTTATAGCAGTTGTTTTTTGTTTAGTTTTTTTTTTTCAAGATACTCTGTTTTATTGTTTGATTACCTCTAAATATACAATGTTAGTTATTACCTTAACGTTTCTTCTTTATTTCTATTTCTGTCTCTCTTTTACTCCCAGCTATATTGGTTTGGCACTGGAGAGATAGTACAGGAGATAAGGCATTGTATGCATTCAGTACTGGTTCCAATCCCTGGCATTAGTGGATGTGTCCTGAAAACCCCCAAATAAATAACATATAATTGTTCTTTCAAACCAGAATTTATTCTTTTATTTTTATTTATTTATTTATTTTTAGAACACATGTTCCTGTAGTGCACTGAGGGTTTCTCTACCTCATTGCTCAGGAGTGATCCCTGGTGGTTCTCAGGGAACAATATATGGTAGTGGGTATTGAACCAGGGTTGACCACATGCAAGACAAATACCATATCTCCAGCCCCAAATACTTTTTTTAAAATATCTTTATTTAAACACCTCGATTACAAATATGATTGTAGTTGGGTTTCAGTCATGTAAAGAACACCTCCTCCCTTCACCAGTACAACTTTCCCATCACCGATGTCCCAAATCTCCCTCCTCCCCACCCCCACCCTACCTGTAGTTGAGACAGGCTTTCTATTTCCCTCATTTATTCACATTGTCATGATAGTTGTCAGTGTAGTTATTTTTCTAACTGTACTCACCACTCTTTGTGGTGAGCTTCACATCATGAGCTGGACATTCCAACCCTCATCTCTTTTTTTTCTCTCAGAATTATTGCAAATATGTATTTTATTTTCCTTAAAACCCATAGATGAGTATGACTATTTTGCATCTATCTCTGTCCCTCTGACTTATTTCACTCAACATAATAGATTCCACGTTTAGCTGATGAATTTTTTGGAAGTGTTGTGTGGAAAAATATCATTGTCAAAATTAGATGAAAATTAAAAAAGAATGTCATTTCAATGAGTGACTATTGGTAGAATCTGATTTATTTATGATTTTTTACGCATGATTACTCCTAAATGGGATGCTTTTGTTTTATCATAATTTTAAGATAAAAGCTTAACTCTGATGGTTACAAACAAATATGAGTTTTGTTTCTTTTCAACTGCTTTTCCTATCTTGCTTTTATTTAGATTTTATTTGGCATAATTACCATAGAGAATTTTCATTGGAAATTGAAAACTAAACTTATTTGTAAAATCACAAAATTAAATGAATGACTAGAGACAATCTTCTCTTAGGAATTTATAGTTTTATACCAATGACTAAACTCATAGCAGAATTAAAATGAATGCTTATATAGAGCAAGAAAATTGTGAATTATCACAGTATTATCCATACTTTTTTTCTGCTATTTTATTGCTTTGTGTATTTCCTTAGTTCCTTGGCTCCTGAGAACTTTCTTCTTCCAAATTAATGACAACAGCTGCATCATAACAAATTTAGTTTCTTTGCTTTTTATTTCCCTTTGGTTTGTTTGTTTTATTTTTTTGTTTTTGGGGCCACTGATGCTCAGGGGTTACTCCTGGCTATGCGCTCAGAAATCACTCCTGGCTTTGGGGGGACCATATGGGAAGTCGAGGGATCGAACCACAGTCCATCCTAGGTTAGCATATGCAAGGCAAACACCCTACCGCCTGCACCACTGCTCAGGCCACACAGACTATTGTTTTGTTGTGTTTTTACAGTAACACATTGCTTAATTGCATTTCAACCAACAAGGAACCACATGTATGTAGAGGTTCTAACAAAAGTAGACCAAATCACCTAGATGTATATGACTCTCTCTCTGAGAGAGAAAGAGAGAGAGAGAGAGAGTCATATACATCTAGGTGATTTGGTCTACTTTTGTTAGAACCTCTACATACATGTGGTTCCTTGTTGGCTGAAATGCAATTAAGCAATGTGTTATTGTATATATATATACATATATATGTATATATATATATACACACACATATATATAGAGAGAGGGGGGGAGAGCGAGCATCAAAGTGAGTATAATCATACTCATCATTTTTTCTCCTTTGCTGATATCACCTAATAACACATTTCTCAAAATATATCTCTGTCTTAAGAAACATAATAGCAACTGAAAAAAAAGTGAGCTTTCTGTGTACATCTTAGTATAATGTCACAGAAACCCAGCTGTAGTCATTATTTCTGATTCACTGACTAGGAGCCTGAAGTTTCAATTAGTAACTTATCCAGGACCACATCCCTAAAATTGAAACTTAGAGGCTTCTGTGGCAGATGTTTCCAACTGAGGCTGAACTCATTCCCTGGCTAATTCCATTTTTCTGAGTGCAAGTGATAATAAGGGTAAAGAGCCAAAATTCTGAAGGTCAGGCAACACAGTGAGCAAGATAGAATTGGAGCAGCCAAGGATAAGAACTCACAGAAAGTCCCTGAGCAGATATCAGGGAAAGAAGAAAAGAAGACTTAGAAATTATGGGTTCTTGTGCTATTGAAAGAGATAAGGCAAAATGTCATAACAACAGTTATTTAATTTTAGAAAATTAATTTGGCCCTGTAGTTATAAAAGTAATCTTTTATAAGTAATGTTTGTTGCATGATAATCCAATGCCAAATTCTTTATAGTAAGAGTATTCCCCTCTTCTCTCTTCTTATCACACAAGGTTTTGTCCTGTACTCATAGATCAAAATCTATGTACATATGTCTCCAAATAGGATTATTCTTGGGTTTAGGATGGATTTGCTTGATTTTGTTATTATTCAGAGTCATATTTTAATCTTTTTTGATTATGTTCCTTTTTCAGTCCATGCACTGTTACATCCAAGCCTATTGTGTTAGTATGCTTAATGTCCATATTGGAAAAGTTTTGAAATACTTAAACTCAAATATTGGGGGGTTTTAGAGAAATGGGTGAAGGTCAAAAGTACAATTATAATCTTCCAGTTATAAGATAAAAAAGCCTTAAGTATGTGATAGATAGTATGGTATGCAGTAATAATATTGAATTATAGATTTGAAAGCTACTAAGAGAGTATGGCTATATATGTGCATTTATGTGTTTGGGGTTTACTTATGGCTCTGTGTTCAAGCTCCATTACTGACAATGTTTGGAAGAGTATGTAGAGTATCACATAGATGCTATTAGCTTTGTCTAAGACAACTGCCATTTATGCTCTACTATTTCTCCTGCTCCATACAAGAGTATAACTTAAATGTTTTTAGCACAAGAAAAAATACTTTAACTCTGTATGATGATGAATGTTACCAGCGCTTATTATAATAATTTGCAGTATATGCATATATTAACTCTACATCTTAAATGGAAAAATATAATGGTGATTATAACTCAATAAAAAATGTGCAGAGGGGTTGGAGAGATAGCACAGCGGCAAGGCATTCATCTTACATGCACAAGAATGGTGGTTTGAATCCCGGCATCCCATATGGTCCCCCGAGCCTACTGGGGGTGATTTCTGAGTGTAGAGCTAGGAGTAACCCCTCAGCACTGCCAGGTGTGACCCAAAAACCAAAAAAAAAATTGTGCAGAGTTGCCATATGTGACTTTAGAGATTAGAACTTGATATAACTTGCTTGAATATTTCCAGGGATTGGGGTGTTTTCACTACTTTGTGAAACATGGTTTCATTATTGTATATTTCTATTAGACAGTTCTACTGAAATAATTATTTTGTCATGAGCTTCTTTGTCATGGTCTTCAGAGTTCCGCATATCAAAACTGCTTATCAACTATAACTTCATGAAATGAGTCATCAAGGAATATGCAGAAAGACTATAATGCTATTATAGTAGGTTTATTTTTAACATTTTCTATCTTAATAGAGTTAATGGCTCCAAATAGTAGAACTGGGTTTTATTTTTGTTCCAGTTTTTTTTTTTGGGGGGGGAGGGGCGGGGAATACGTCCTTTATGTGTGTAAATAGTGTTCTTATCTTGGCTTCTGGATTTTCCCAGGACTGGGAATTCCACAGTGGAAGGAAAATATCATACAGAAGGGAGCACAGAAAGTGCAGATCTTAGGGAGGTTTAGTTTGGATTTAAAAAGTTTATTTTTAACTTCAAAACATTTTAAGCACATTTCCTTTTCTCAGCCATATGTAAAATGTTACAACTAGACAAGACCCTGAAAACCATATTGGCATCTTGCCTTTGTTTATCTTACACACCAAGGAGAGTTCAGCATATTTCATAAAAGATCTCAGCTGATTAAAGAGAGATCTAAGCCCAGAACTGAGCCCAGGTCTTTCCTATGGCGGTACACTCATGGAAAAACACTAGGATGCTAGAGTGTTTAACTCCATAAAGTACAGAGAGTTTTCAAAATCGAGTGAGATTTATTTGCAAGTTAAGATAGTCATTCAGTTAAATTTGTCCTGAAAACATTATCAGGAGAGGGAAGGAGAGGCCTATTGTAATCAGCTTAGATCTAGCTTCCTAATTTCTGCTCCACAGCTGCATTAGGCCCTGTGGCCCTGGAAAAGAGTTCTAATTTTTCTTTTCTTTTTTTTTTGGGGGGGGGGGAACCCGGTGATGCTCAGGGGTTACTCCTGTCCATGTGCTCAGAAAACATCCTGGCTTGGGGGACCATATGGGATGCCAGGGGGTTGAACCATGGTCCGTCCTAGGCTAGTGTGCACAAGACAGATGGCTTAGGGCTTTTGCCACTGCTCCGGCCCCATGGGATTCTAATTTTTCTAAGCTTTACTTTTCTCATCTGTTGATAAGATGAGATAACCTAGCTCATCTAGATAACCTCTTTTTTTTCTAACTTTTTTGAAGATAATACTTATGAAGTACAGAGGGAGGGTAATTGCTGTATCAGTAGTTAGTAAAATATAAAATACTCTTGACCATTTTCGCAGTGTGTGTGTGTGTGTGTGTGTGTGTGTGTGTGTGTGTAATATTGAAGGTAAAAAGTGCCTTGCCCATACCAGGCATGAACTCTCCCACTGAACCATATTCCTGGCTCTTACAAAATTTTTTGAAAAATAAGTAGAGAGATAATACAGCAGTTAAGGCATTTGCTTTGCACGAGACCTAACCTGATTCACTTCCCAGTGCCCTTTGTGGTTCTGGAGCACTGCAGGAGTGGTCCCTGACTATGACCCAGGAGGAAGACCTTAGCATCACTGGGCATTAACCCTAAAAAAAAAAAAAAAAAAAAAAAAAAAAAAAGACTTTTTGTAAAAGTAAAACTCAGGCTTTTATAAACTGTAGCAGCCCTGTTCCCACTTGAACACATTTTATCTCTTTCCCTTTATGTTTTTTTAATGAATTTCTTTCAATAAAACTATTATATCTTCTTTTAAAAAGGTAAAACTCAGTTTAAAATAATTAAAATGTGCATGTTTAATTTTTCTTCTAGAAATAATATTCTTGATAGGAAACTTAGAGACTAAATGCTTAACAAATATGTTTTTTTTTTTTTTTTTTGGCTTTTTTGGGTCACACACGGCAGCACTCAGGAGTTACTCCTGGCTATCTGCTCAGAAATAGCTCCTGGCAGGCACGGGGGACCATTTGGGACACTGGAATTCGAACCAACCACCTTAGGTCCTGGCTTGGCTGCTTGCAAGGCAAACACCACTGTGCTATCTCTCCAGGCCCCCAAATATGTATTTTTGACTAGCTATTGTACATATTATAAAATTCAAAAGATCTGGCAAGAGCAACAGTACACTGGGTAGGATGCTTGCCTTGCATGTACCCCCTCAGGTTTGATTCTCAGCATCCAACATGGGACCCCAAACACCAATAGGAGTAATTACTAAATACACAACCAGGAATAAGCCCTGAGCATTTTGGTTTGAGTGAGTGACCAAAAACAAATTATAAAATCCAAAAGATACAAAAGAGAACATAATAAAAATATTTTTTATTTTCATTTATATTTTTCTATCCCTTCAGCTACTTACTTTCTTCTACTGGAATTTTACTTTACCAAGCTTTTTTTTTTTTTTTGGCGGGGGGGGGGGGGGT
>PVKC010004155.1:0-21213 GCA_004027635.1 Crocidura indochinensis | reverse complement strand
TACAATTTTATAGACATATTCTTTTAATGTATTTAATCACTTAAATATTTGCATTTTCCCTTCAAGTCCTCTAGGAATAGGAATGGCTGTGAGTCTGCAGTCATTGATCACACCTATTAGCATGAGTCTTTTGAGCTCTTAAAATACGATTCTTAAAACACAAGAACTGAATACTTCTTCAATTTAATTTTATTTAAATTTAATAACCATAAGTAGCTGTCTGGTGACTGTAGCATTGGCTAATCTCTGGTAGGTAAGTATTTACAACATCTTTTGTTTTTATGTTGTAAGGAATTGAATGTGTGGCATCATCAGTGCCAAACATGTGCTTTAACTCTTGCCCCATTTATGTCTCTTTTTTTACATAAATGCTTATAATATGTATCATGAAATCAAGGAAAAAAAGTCATGTGGAAACACTCATTTAATATTACATAAATCTATGACTTAATACATTTTAAGTTACATATAACTAAACTATATTCTTTTAAATATATCTGTGCCAGGAGTTTATTTTGAAAAATCATTGCTAGGGGTCAGTGAGGTGGAGCTAGAAGTAAGGTGTCTGCCTTGCAAGCGCTAGCCAAGGAAGGACCATGGTTCGATCCCCCGGCGTCCCATATGATTCCCCCAAGCCAGGGCCAATTTCTGAGCGCTTAGGCAGGAGTAATCCCTGAGCATCAAACGGGTGTGGCCCGAAAAACTAAAAAAAAGAAAAAGCATTGCTAATCAGAGGAATCTGTGTTAAAGCATGACCAGGAGAGCAGATTTCAACCATATAAGAGTCTAGATTCATTGATTCATCCACTTATTTAAACAATATTTCCTGAGGCTGGAGAGATTCTATAGTGGATAAGGAAGATCCTTGCCTTGCCAACAGCCAACCCCACAGGGTTTCCTAAGTTTTTGAGCACAATAAGCCCTGAGCATTTGGTGGGTCCCAAACCCCACAAAAGATATTTACTGAAAGTTGAGAAAGCAACAAAGTGCTGGAGTGCATGCAGAGTTCCATCTATCCACAGGACCATATGGACGGAACACCATCAGACATGACCCTGGTGGCCCAAAGTTTGACTTTCATATCCGTGTAACTAAGCCAAGTATCACGGAAGTGGTCCAATGAGCATTTATGGAAGAAGGAGAGAAAAAAAAGTATGTTTAGTTAGTGTTTATCATGCTTGGGCCCTGAAAATGCCACATGCAGAAGTTGAGAAAAATCCCTGCCCTTGAGAAACTTCACTCTAGCTTTCACTGGAAGTCTCCTCTCATCATGTGATGCCTTTTTGAACTGAATCCCACTGTATGTCAGCAAGGAGCAGAGGGGAGATCTCTTTGGAGATAAAGAACAAGGCCATAGTTCTTACTTGGACTGCTGTCAGTATTTCTACCTTTAGTAAAGGAAAATGCTGCAGAGGAAAACACATCAGCTACTAAAAATGCTTTCTTTAGCAGTTCATCTTATTTATTTCTTTGCCAACTCAGGGTTTATGTACTTGTAGGTAAAGATGAGTATGCATTTCTTACAAGTGAAGACAGTTTTGATGTTAAAAAGCTACAAGTTGGGGCCAGCGAAGTGGCACTAATGGTAAGGTGTCTGCCTTGCAGGTGCTAGCCTAGCATGGACCTTGGTTTGATCCCTGGCATCTCATGTGTTCCCCCCCTAGTCAGGAGCGATATCTGAGCACATAGCCAGGAGTAACCCCTGAGCATCAATGGGTGTGGCCCACAAACAAACAAACAAACAAACAAAACCCCCAAAACTACAAGGTTCATATTTCTTGATGGGTAGGTACAGATGAGAAAGTCACATTGTCTTATTTTTCGGTCCTCAGAAAGGTCTGAGAATATAATTGTCACTGTCTTCTGGCTTTTTACAATATCTCCTCAAACTGTAATTGATACTTGGTATTAGCATTTCTTGTTTTTTTTTTTGTTGTTGTTTTTAAAAATATGGAACGCTTCACGAATTTGGTATTAGCATTTCTTGAAAAGGTTACTCTTTTATTTGTTTGCTTTTTCAAACTATTGTAGTATGAACATGTATTATTTTTATAACACAAGGAAAATTATATTGTAGAAAACAGTCAGTCCATTTAGAGAGATAAGAGATGAAATGGTTCAACAGGAATAGAAATAAAAGAAAAAAGGTGAATTTGAGACTGAACTAATAATTTATCATAATCATCATCATCGTCATCATCATTACTATCATAATTATCATTATCATTATCATCATAACTTTGGGGGCACACCTGGTGGGACTCAGGCCTTATTTCTGATTCTGCACTCAAAGCTCTTATGGTGGGGTTGCAGGGGATTATATATGATTCTGTGGACAAAAAGCTCCCTGCCCACCATCTCTGATCCCAAATATTAAATTGCTATTTAATCCGTAATCAATTAATATTCATTTCAAAGGTAAGTTTAAAATCACAAAATAAAGGTATTTTATATTTGAATTTTAGCACTTAACTTGCTAAACATAATTCTCAATCACTCATCTGCTTAAGATAATTTTCCAAGTATATTTTAGTCTATTATAATATAATGTAAAATTAGAGTTATTAAGAATGCTTAACTATAATAAGAAGAGTATATACTCTTGTCTGACCTTATTTCTGGTTTTAGATAATTTATTAAAAAATACTATTTTGAAAAATGACTCATTAAGATAGATAAGACTTAAATAACAAAAGAAAAGGCCTAAAAGATTAAAAATTCTGAAAAGAAATGTTTGAAGGGTATTGGCACCTTCATTAGATTGGCAGTTGTTCCCCTTAGGGAAAGTGCTAAAAATAAAAAGTATTTTCATTCTTTGAAGAGAGGATTTTATAGTGAGTTTCTAAAATTCACATTTAATTTCCAGTTACAAGATCAGAATATATCAGTCATATTTGATAACTGCCAAAAAGGGCAAATTATCATGGAAACTCTGGTCAAATTCTTTTTAGCTTTTTAGTAAAATTAGTGAAGTCTTACTGTGTATTCTGTCTTTATTAAATGTTTTGGTATTGTCATTTTCTTTTTTTTTTTTAAATATGGAGCACTTCATGAATTTGTGTGTCATTCTTGTGCAGGGGCCATGCTAATCTTCTCTGTATCGTTCCAATTTTAGTATATGTGCTGCCGAAGCGAGCACGGTATTGTCATTTTCTATCATTTTTTCTGAAATAATGTTCATTGCTTGTCTGTTATGGAAATTCTGGTTAAATTCCTTTTTAGCTGGTTGTAAAATTAGTGAAGGCTTATTGTGTATTCTGTCTCAAATAATGCCCATTGCTTGTCTTTGTTGACAGCCATGTTTGTAGAAAGGTATGGATGAGTAAAACTATGTATTCCATTTTTTGTTATTTTCTTGTGTAAAAATCGCTCTGTAAGGAGATGTCACCAAGCAGTGGTATTGTTCAGAAAAGTATGTGCCTTAGATCTGAATACATTTAATTATCATAGGACAAGGAAATGAAGACATTTACATTATTCTTATGCTGGAAAACAAAACCAGAAGATTAAGAAGCAAAATATTTCAGATTGCCTATAACTAGTTTTGCTACCTTTTATCTCTCTTGGAAGGAATACATCTGATATGGTATAAAAATTCATAAATGTGGGCCCGGGAGATAGCGTGGAGTAAGGCGTTTGCCTTTCATGCAAAAGGTCATCAGTTCGAATCCCGGTGCCCCATACGTTCCCCCGTGCTTGCCAGGAGCAATTTCTGAGCATGGAGCCAGGAGTAACCCGTGTGCACTGCTGGGTGTGACCCAAAAACCAAAAAAAAAAAAAAATTCATAAATGTTTGAGTTGTTCAGGTTCTTATCTCTCTAGGAAGGAATGAGTGTTGGAATGGTATAATAAACTTTATAAATATTTCAGATGTTCAGATTCATTCCAATTTGAATATGTGGTCAATTATCAGGCCCACCACTAATACTTATAACCCACCAAAACAGCCCTCAGAATTCCTGCCCCTTTTTCTCTCCTTTCACCCCTGACATTCTGGTGACCTCAGTTCATCTGTCAGAATTCAAAAATCTGACTTCATTTTGTTGTCTGTTTTTATTATGTTTCTTTATATTCTACATTTGCTTGAAATTGTCATCTTCTTCTGACTTATTTCACTTAATGTAATTGCAACTGCCATCCCTGTTGCCACAAAAGACAAGATTTTCATTTTTTACTCTTTTTTTTTTTTGAAACTTCAGAGTATTTCATTTGTATATACCTACCATGTCTTTGTCCACTCATGAAGTTAAGAGTACTTTTGTTGTCTTGTATTGACTATTCTCAATAGTGTTGCAGTGAATACTTAGATGCAGGTACCTTTTGGACATCTGTTCTTTGTTACTACTGGGAAAAATGTTTAAAATTTGATGATAGAGGGGAAGGACAATCGCACAAGGGTAAGGCATTTTCCTTGCACGTGACCATACCGAATTCAATCCCTGGCAAGCCACATAATCCCCTGAACAAGTCAGGAGTAATTTCTGAGTATAGAGCCAGGAGTAAACCCTGAGTGCCATCAGGTATGGTCCAAAAAAACAAACAAAAAAATGCAGGATATAATATAAATTTTTTTTTTAAATATTCCTTTTTTAGGGCCAAAATGGTAGCACAATGGTAGGGCATCTGCTTTGCACACGACTAATACAGGATGGACCCTGGTTCAATTCCTGCCATATGGTCCCCCGAGACTGCCAGGAACGATTACTGAGCGCAGAGCCAGGAGTAACCCCTGAGCCTCATAATAAAAAAGAAAAATAAATAAACATTCCTTTATTAGAGTCTCCAATTCTGTTTTCTTTTGTTATTTTGCTTATTTTTTATATTTTGTTTGATTTTATAATTTTCATAGGCCATAAATTATTAGCCAATGTTAATTTAATACCTCAACAGAAAGAACTAATAAAGATAAAAACAAACACCAGGTCATCTGATGCATATGTGATGAAGCAAACAAATAAAAGAAATAGACAATGACCAAAAATAGCAAATTCTTAGACTCTGACAGTTGAATTGGACTTACCAAGAAAGTGTGGGGAGTATAGGCAGAAAAGATGTTTGAGAGGATGGTAAGAATGGATCTGTACCCAGATGTGGCCCAAACCTCCAAGAAAAGTATCTGTGAACTTGTAAACGGGCATTTGCACAGTGATAGTGAATATGGTATAAAACTTTGTAAGTCTAAAACAAATATATGAACATTGCTGTAAATAAACAAGGGGAAAAGAAAATCTTAAGAATTTGACTGGTGAGGGGCCAGAGCGATGGTGCAGCGGTAGAACATTTGCCTTACAGCTGACGCAGGATGGGCTATGGTTTGATCCCCCTGCGTCCCATATGGTCCCCCAAGGCAGGAGCGATTTCTGGTTGTGTTATTAGGAGTAACCCCTGAGTGTCACCGGGTGTGGCCCAAAAATCCAAAAATAAAACAAACAAACAAAAATAATTTGACTGTGATCACCAATCTAGTTAAAATAGTTTGTTAGAATATGGAACAAGCTATCTTGCCATTTCTTACTATGCTTAGTTCTCGTATCATTATCTGATTGTATTAGGAGATTTTTTACTTTTGCTATATGATTTTTCTGCTTGTGTATTTTATATGATTACATACTATTTCAGTTGATTCTCATTAAAGACCCTATTAGATAACTTAAGACTTAGTTCCTATATATCCTAATTATATATCTTCCCAAACTTTCCTTTTCTGTTGTCCAACATAAAATTGTTTGATTGTTCTAGAGAATAAAATAAATTAAATGTGTACAGGAAGTTCCTAGATAAATAAGGTTCTTATTTTTTGTTATTTGAAACTTTAGCTGTTAGTACTCTGGACTTACTCCTGACTCTACCTGCACTCAAGGATCACTCTTGGTGGTTTCAGGAGATCATATGGGGTGCCTGTGGGTTACTAGGTATGAACTTGGGTCAGTTCCATAGAAGGTAAGCTTTCTACCCACTGTACCGTCCCATTGGCCCTGGTTCTAATTTAGCAAAGGCATATATGTGAAGAATGTCACTTATAGTAAAGGCCAATTTTCTTGCTTTGTTTCTTGCTTTTATATACTGGTAAGATAAAAGCATTGCTAGTTTTGGGGCCAGTTCCCACAGTGCTTAGGATTTACTCCCATATCTGTGCTCAGGGGTCACTCCTAGGTGGTGCCTAGTAGTATTATTATGTAGCAGACAGTTGTGTATAGTGATTTAAAAAGTACCCAACATTTAATAGCCTATTGAAGATTCTGGGTTTTCTTCAGTCAAGAGAATTCTCAGAATTCTATGAGACATATTGAGGATAAAAACAAATTAAGGAGCAGGTACAGGTATAAACATTTTTTAAGTAACATGAAGAAAAGAAGTAGGAAATCTAAAATTAACAATACAAAGTATTTTCTTGTAGCTGTTTCTCAAAACCCAACAGCTTTATTATAATTCATTGCAAATAATTTCTCCAATGTCTTCCTTCCCCCATATTTTTCCTAGACTGAAAAAGAAAAAACAAGCTAAGCAAAATGCGGAGATGGCCTCAGCATTAGCTACAAGGACTCATAAAGGAAATGAAGATGCTAACACAGCCATTATAGAACAAGACAAATGCAACATTGCTGTGGAAGAGGAATGTGCTACTGATGAGAAAAAGAAGAAGAAAAACAATCAGCTAAAGGAGATCAGGCGAACAGAACTAAAAAGATATTATGGCACTGGTGAGTATTTTTGGAAATACTGCAATATTTTCTTTTTTTCTGTGTTATTATTTTTAAGACACTTTAGTATCTCATAATAATAGTTTATTGCACTGTGCCACCAGCCCTTACATAGTCGTATGTAAAGGGATGTCAGTGGAATAATGTGCTTATGTCTTGTTTAATTTTGTGTTCCCGGCATCTAGAAATCTACTTCCTAACATAAATGATGCTATCCATAGAAGGTACTGGACCATTCCGGGGGACAATAAAATAGTCTTTGGTGCAGTTGGGTGGGGGGGTTATGTTTTTTTTTTCATGTAAAAAGCAGTTTCTAGGGGAAATAGAGACATTTTGTTTTCTGAAAAGGGGACAGTATGCTAAATAAGGCTGGAAATCTCTAATCTGTAATATGTACACTAATTAATGTAAAATAAATGGATATATTTCCAATATTAAATTTATTTTGTAGTGGAGGAGATGAGAAAAACATAATGGAGCTTAATGTTTACACTGGCTTTGTGCTTAGAGATTACTCCAAATGGTGCTCAGAGAACCATATTTAATGCTGGGGATCATCAAGCCAGGGTTGGTTGTGAGCATGGTATAAGTCTAAAATTTTTCACTTTTGAAAGTTGGTTAGACATAGCCATCAAAATGTTGATAACAATGGTTGCATATTTTGGCGCCACTAAACAATGGAAAATGGAGGAGCAAGGCCTATAACATTCATTAAATATTTGAAGGGTATCTTCACTTCTCTTCCCACACACCTTTACTTTTCTTCCTTTCCCTTCTTATCCCTTCCCTTTCTTTTGTTGCTATGTTTCTCATTGCACACTTGATGTGGCGATCACACACTTTGTTTTAGTGCTTTCTAGGAGTCACATTCTTGTTCCTACACCTGGAATCATAATGCTAGTGCTCTTGGGCCATACTTGATGGTTTGTTTTGGTGTTGGGGACCAGCAGGTACTCTATCCTTGAACTACATGCATGCCCAGAACCCAAGGTATTTTTTGTTATCTTGATTTCTGAATTGTCTTGTGAGTTTTAATTAAAGAGACTCTGGTAGAATTATAGAAGTGCTAACCTTGGTTGACTTGGATCCTTTCTCTTATGCTCACTATGCATAGCCCAAGGATGTCTGGAGCACATTAAAAAGTAAAATATAGGGGCTGGAGAGATAGCATGGAGGCAAGGCATTTGCCTTGCATGCAGAAGGACAGTGGTTTGACAGTGGTATGGTCCGCTGAGCCTGCCAGGAGTAATTTCTGAGCAGAGAGCCAGGAGTAACCCCTGAGCACTGCTGGGTGTGACCCCAAAACAAAATAAAACAAAAAAAATAAAATAAATATAATGGAGGATAAAGTGATAGTGCAGGCATTAAGACATTTTTCTTGCATGTAAGCAACCCTCATTTGGTCTCCAGAAGTTCATATGATCCCCACCAGAAGTGACTCCTGAGTAGTCCCTGATAATACTGGATATGGACCCCAAGAAACAAAATCAAAACCAACAATAAAACAGATAATAAAATGAAAGGGAACCAGAGATTGCTAGTCTAAAAAGAATACCAAGGATGGGGTGGGCAGCAACTCTGAGAATGAAAGTGTTATAGTACAGCAGGTCTGAAGTAAGATAATTTTAATCAATATCATTACATTATAATGTTGATGAAGAAAAGGAAATCATTACTGCCTAAAACTTAGCTTCCTAGAATATACCCATATCTTTAACTGAGGATTTAAATATATGAAATAAAAATATATTTATGTATGAATGTTTAAGTATATGAACTGGTTTTATTGCAGAGGCTTAATACAGAAAACTCCAAAGTAGTTCCCCCAAATTCTCAGGAGACATCTTATGTTATTTATTTTTAATCTTTTATACATTTTTTAATTTATTAATGTGGAAACAACAAAGAAATTTTCTTGTAAAAATTCCCAGGACTATCTAAATTTACTTAAATGAGTTTCTCTGTGAGGAAATCACTATCCATAATTTAAGTTCAGATAGCTTCCCCTTGCACATTTTTAAAATGCTTTAAAAATTATTTGGACACTCCAGTGAATGCATTGATATTACTGTATCCTGCTTTCATTTGCCTTATTGTGTTATCATATTTATGTTTAATATAACTTTCCTATTGTGCTTGTTAGAGAGAAAATGGGATGCCACTGGTGTGTAAACAGGATTTATATGAACTTGTGGAAACACTTTTTCATACCAACAAAAATTCCATTCTCATCAACTGTTGACACAAGCCATCCTCACATTACCTCCCCAGAGAGCAGTATATTCCACAGAAATGCATCAGTTTTCCAAGAACACTCTCCAGTCTGACACCAACTCTGTTCACCAGCTACAAGCTGGAGCTGCCCACAACCCTCTCATTATGTTCTGTGTGTTTGAAAGAGCCACTCCCAGAACTCAGGAAACTTGCCTGATTAGTGGTTTATCCATTTATTACAGAAGATGGTAAAAGGTACAAATCAACAGCCAAATGAATACAGAGAACAAGATCCTGAACAAACGTGCTTTTGTCCTGTAGAGCTTAAGTTAATGGCATAAGACAGGGACTGGAGCAATAATATAGTGAGTAGAGGGTTTGTCTTGCACGTGGCTGACCTAAATTCAATCCTTGAGCATTGCCAAGAGTAATTCTCAAGTGCGGATCCAAGAGTAACCCCTGAGCATTGCCAGATTTGACCTACAAACAAGCAAACAAACCAAAAGGCAGCAGTGAAATGTTTCTGGTTCCACAATTTAGAAACTTTATGAAGCCCTTTTTTGGGAGGAAGTTTTTGTGGAGTTTTCATTACAACCATCATGATGGTTGATTATATCTTTGGCACTAATCATTAGCAACTCACTGCTAGTTTCCTGTCCTCAGGTATTTTCCAAGTTACTTTATTCACACAATTAAAGACACTGCTGCAGTTCTTAGAACTTAGGAATGTCTGAGGCTTTGGGATCTGTGAGTTAAGAACTGTGGCTAACGACCAAAATGTATGAGAAGAAATATGCTTTGGTGACTTTGTATAAAATCAGAAATATCTTAGGGTAGGAATAAATGCTGACATTGTTCCAACAGCAAGAGATAAGGCTTCTGCAACTAAAAGCATGTGTTTCCCAGCATTTTAAGAAGCTGATATGATCACGCCATGTGTTACATTGTTTAGGCAATGCTTTTCATCTCAACCCATTTGGTATTTTATAAAAAGCTATCATTGTCATTTCTGTATGATTACTATATTGGAAAAGATTTCATTTCTATTTGATTACTAAACTTCCTCTTGAAATTTAAACTTGAGCGTTTTGCCTTGTTTCCAAAACCATGAAGAGAAAAATTACAGTTCATATCCTTTAAAGAACACACTTATACATATTAAACATTTAAAACTATGATTTATATTGCTGTACAGTTAAAGATTTAAGGAGAGGGGAGAGTCATATTCTACAGTGCAAAGGGCATACACTTTGCTCTGGTATCCAGGATCACTTTTGGTGGTGCTCTGGTGCCATATGTAGTGTTGGGTATCAAACTGAAGCTGGCAACCTTTCAAGGAAAGTTCTATAACTCTTGTACTGTCTCTCTGGCATTTGTCCTTATTTTAATAGCTGCTGTTTAAAGAAATATTAAGTATAAGGGGCTGGAGAGATAGCATGGAGTAAGGCATTTGCCTTTCATGCAGAAGGTTGGTGGTTCGAATCTTGGCATCCCATATGGTCCCCTGAGCCTGCCAGGAGGAACCCCTGAGCGCTGCCGGATATGACCCCCCCCCCCAAAAAAAAAACTAACAAACAAACAAAGAAATATTAAGTATGTTTAAAGTGGAGATATTTTGCCTGTAGGGTTTTCCTGAAGGAGGTTGATCAAGTTCTTTCCACTGAGATTTCTTCTAATTGTAGTTTCTATTACCTGTGGTTGATGCATTTATGTAGTTTTTTTAATGTGGGCTTTTGGTACACGTGTGATGTTTGAGATTAAAGCATCCCTGACTCACTTACCTTTAACTTTACAAAATCAGCTTAGTGTCCATTTCTTCCAGGAAGCTCTTTCTGTCTCCGCATAGATGCTATTTCTCATCTGCATTGTCATCATGGATTTATTCATACATTTTTCAGGAAGCTATTATTATATAGAGTCAGTGTTACTGATTTAAAATTAATGCTGCAAGAACAACCTGCAACACTATAGGTATTATTTTTAATTTTTATAAATAAATTCTTTAATTGGGCCCGGAAAGATAGCACAGCGGCATTTGCCTTGCAAGCAGCCGGTCCAGGACCAAAGGTGCTTGGTTTGAATCCCGGTATCCCATATGGTCCCCCGTGCCTGCCAGGAGCTATTTCTGAGCAGACAGCCAGGAGTAACCCCTGAGCACCGCTGGGTGTGGCCCCAAAACAAAAACAAAACAAAACAAAATAAATTCTTTAATTGAAACAACATGAGAATACATAGTTACAAAGTTGTTTGAGATTGAGTTTCAGCCATAAAATTTATAGCACATTCACCAGTGCACAATTCCTGCCACCAATGTCCCTGTTTTCCTTCTGCCCTCCCTTCACAACTCCCCTTTCTCCTGCATGCCCCTGTAGCAAACACTCTCTCACATATATGTTATACATAATATTTCTCTTTCCTACTTCTTCCTTTTAGACTCTATGGTCTGCAATGTTGTTCTGAAGAGGTAGTAAGCATATCACTTTATCTCCTTTTAACACCTAACTGCTATCCAGAGTGATCATTTCCAACTATCATTATCCTATTGGTCCCTTCTCTGCCCTAACTGCAATCCCCAGCTATTAGTGGCAAGCCTCCTACCATGGAATGATCTTCCTGGACATTGTCTCTATTGTCTCTGGGTATATGGTTACCATATTCTCCGTTTTTTTTTTCTTGTTGTTATTTTGCTTTTGGGGCCACACCTGGTTATATTCAGGAGTTACTCCTGGCTATGCACTCAGAAATTGCCCCTGGCTTGGGGGACCATATGGGACGCTGGGGGATCAAACCGCGTCTGTTTTTGTTAAGCACATGCAAGGTAAACACCCTATCACCTGTGCCACCGCTCCGGCCCTGATATTCTCTTTATTTTTACTACCACAATCGAGTGTGATTATTTTATGTATATCCCTATTCCTCTAACTCATTTTCCTCAGCATAATACTCTTCATATCTGTCATTTAAGCAAATTTCATGACTTCCTTTTTTGTAACAGCTGTGTAGTATTCTATTGCAGAGATGTATCACAGTTTTTTTTTTTTTATCTACTCATCTGTTCTTAGGCATGTGAATTGCTTCCAAATTCTGCTTTTTGCAAATAGTGTTACAAGAAGCATAGAAGTACAAAGATTTTTGTCTGCATCGTGTTATGGCCCCCTAAAACATACTCCTACAAGTGGTATTGCTGGGTCATATGGAAGCTTAATTTCTAGGTTTTTGAGGAATATCTATATTGTTTTCCAAAAAGGCTGGATCAGTTGTCATTCCCACCTGTAGTGAATAAGAGGCCCTTTCTCCCACATCTATGCCAGCACAGGTTTTTCTTGTTCTTTTTGTGTGCCAGTCTCTGTGATGTGAGATGATACCTCATTATTCTTTTGATTTGCATCTCCTGGATGAGTAATGGTGTGAAACATTTTTTGTTTTTTGGCTACATCCGGTAATGCTTAGGGGTTACTCTTGGCTATGCGCTCATAGGGATGCTGGGGATTGAACTGAGGTTTATCCTGGGTCAGCCACATGCAAGGCAAATGCCCTACTACTGTGCTGTCGCTCCAGCCCTAGTAAGGAACATTTATTCATGTGCCTCTAGGCCATCTACATTTCTTCTTTGAGGAAGTTTCTGTTCATCTCTTTTTCCCATTTTTTGAATGGGGTTAGATATCTTTTCTTGTAAGCTCTACCTCTACCTTATATATTTCAGATATTAATGCCTTATTAGATGGGTATTGGATTAATAGTTTCACCCATTCTGTGGGTAGTCTTTGTATCCTAGTCACCATTTTCTTTGAGATGCAAAAAATTCTTAGTTTAATGTAGCACCATTTGTTTATCTTTGCTTCTACTTACTTGGTCAGTGGTATTTCATCCTTGAAGATACTTTTAGATTCAATATCAATGTATTCTACTTATGTTTTCCTCTCTGAATCTTACCGTTCCATGTCTGATATCAAGGTCTTTAATCTATTTGGATTTGACTTTTGTACACAGCATTAAAGAGAAGTCTGAGTTCACATTTTTGAATGTAGTTGATCAGTGACCAGTTTCCCAGCACCATTTGAAGAGACTTCCCTTGTTCCACTTTATATTTCTTGCTCCCTTTTCAAAGATTAATTGACCATTTATGCAGGTGTTTTTTAAATTGCAGTGTGTGGATGAGTAGATGCATGTATAAATGAATGAAGTACTCTTAATTTGAATTACATAAAAATTCTAGTTTGAATTTCATGAAAATACTGTATATGCATGCTACTGCAATATTCAGGTCATAATTAATCAGTAAGGAGTTGGAGAGATAGTATAGTCAGTATGGCACTTGCCTTGCATATAATCAACCAGGATTCATTTTCCATCTCCCCTTATAGTCCCCAGAACTCAGCTAGGAGTAATCCCTGAGGCAGAATCAGGAAGATATCCTGAGACTACTGCTGGCTACATCCCAAAACTCACAACAAGAATAATTATTTTATGATTGTATTTGGTATGGATAAGTAAAGATACTAACATCATCCTTAAAACAATTTCAGCAATGACAGCTGGTTCATAGATTTGATGTTTTGAAGATTTCAAAAACTAGGTGAATTCACTAGGTGGGCCATTGAATGGCAGGGTTTCTTTTTTCTTTTCATTCCTGAATATAGTGACAGTGCAGGTGTTAAACATTTTCCTGATCTTATGGGACTAGTCTGACATGATACTTAAATTTCCATTTCAAGAGGTTGTATTGTCCCACTAGGTGGAGCATCAGACCACAAATCAAGAGTGTTTTGGGTAGAGTGACTACTGAAACATGAGGATGTTGTCAGCCACATGCGAATTGGGCTCATTCCTACAGTCAGAGGGTGGCTCTTGGGGTCTTCCATTTAAAGCATTAACTGTTGAGTCACTATAATCATTCTATTATAATTAAATGATGCCAATTCTAAACGTTTTTATTTTTTTTTTGCAATAAAATCACAAAAGTGGAAAAGGAGTAATCACATTATGGCAGATGGCGCCCATTAAATCTATCCAGAAATGAGACCAACATCTGGCTTACAGGAAACATCCAAAATAGAAGCCTCTATATAATATGTGAACTCAATCTTTTTGTATTGTCATTTGCATTTTCTGGTATTAGCACTCAGTTTTCATTTATTGTACTGAAAAATTGTTGGAGGGACTAAAGAAAATACAACAGAGGTGAAGACACTTGTCTCGATCCCTAGCACTGTATAAGTCTCTGAACACAGTCAGAAGTAGCAGACCCCTCATGACCAGGTATTTCCAAGGGTGCCCCAAAATAAAACTATGAAAAGAATTGTTTAATAGACCATGGAAGATAATACAATGATCAGAGTGCATGCCTTGCACATGGTCAACCCTAGGTTGATCCCTGGCAAAATGTCTTCCAAATATTCCTGAATTCTTTTTTTTTTTTTTTTTTTTTTTGGTTTTTGGGTCACACCCGGCAGTGCTCAGGGGTTACTCCTGGTTCCATGCTCAGAAATTGCTCCTGGCAGGCACAGGGGACCATATGGGGCACCGGGATTCGAACCAATGACCTTTTGCATGAAAGGCAAACGTCTTACCTCCATGCTATCTCCCAGGCCCCGTATTCCTGAATTCTTATATGGAAGCTTCCCAAGCACCACCAGGCATGTCACCCACCCCTACCAACATTGCTAGAGTGACGTGGGTAACCCCTAGTATCAACCAAACAGTACCACTAAAAACTAATACTAGGAATCCTGGATAATAAAATACAATTTTAAAGATAATTTGGTAGATTATCATTTTATTTTTCTAAATTTTATTTTATTGAAACCACTGTGATTTACAAAGATCTTTATAATTAGGATTTAGACATATAATGAGTCAGGGCCGATCTTATCATCAGTGTCAACCTCCCTCCATCAGTGTTCCCAGAGTGCATTCCACTAACCACCCTGACAGTATAACAGGCCATTGTAAGGGAGGTTATTATTTTATAAACAAACAAAAAAATCCATGTATACAACCAGTTTTGTGAGTACTATACAGAATAAATTTAGATTTATAATAGAAATATTCTCTATAATACTTTAAATTGTTTGAAACTAAGATTTCTATCCTGAATTTAAAAAAAATCAAAATAAGCAATGAAATTTTTACTATTTTTTGTCAAATGCTTTATTTGGGGGGGGGGTTTGGCCACACCCTGCATCATTCAGGGGTTATTCCTAGCTCTGTGCTCAGAAATTGCTCCTGGCAGGCTCAGCGGACCTGATGGGATGCCAGGGATTAAACCTGCGTCCATCCTGGGTAAGCCTTATGCAAGGCAAATGCCCTATATCTGTGCTATCATCCTGGGCCCTGTTAAATGTTTTGTTAAGCAATTTTACTAAAGCATAAAAATAACCGCTGCCTCAGTTATTTCTCATGATAGTTAGCAATCCTGACACTTTTCTGCACAGCTTAATTTTTTCTAGGGGATTTTTTTACACACTCCTCTTTTTCATTTATCTTTGTTTCATGTGTTTCGAAAGTCCAACCATGCTACTTTGGTAAATTAATTTTTTTTGTTTTGTTGGGCCACATCTGGTGATGCTCAGGGGTTACTCTTGGCTATGTGTTCAGAAATTACTCCTAGCTTAGGGGACCATATGGGACTCTGGGGATCAAACCATGGTCCATTCTAGGCTAGTATAGGCAAGGCAGATATGCCTTACTGCTTTTGTCACTGCCCCAGCCCCGATAAATTAATTTCTGATCATGAAAGTGATCAAGCCACAAGTATGAATGAGCACTAATTCCAAAGTTCCCAATGGTAAAAAATATTCTTAAATCTAAAAAAAATAGTTTTGGAGAGACAGTGTAGTAAGTCACTTGCTTTGCGCACAGCCATGTACCATCAGAAATGATCCTTGGACATAGATCCAAATATAAATCTCTGAATAAGAACTTCTGGGTGTGGCCCAAAAATAATAAAAAATTAAGTGTACTTTTATGTGGAAAAATAATTTCAAGTATCTAATAATTTTGGATTAAGTAGAATATATAGATGGGTAAATTGGGGTTAAAATAAGTGGAAATTCTTAGGCTATCTATAGATAGGTCTATACTTCATGGAACTATCAAGGAAATCTAGACAATATTTAAATGAAACCACAAAAACTTAGGTAGCAAGTGAAACAAACCTTAGTGCCCCCAGAATGTAAAGTCAAAAGAGATAGAGATATGATTGTAGACTCTTACGAATGAGAGGCATTTTGATGAAATGCAGATGAAGGACAGGAACAGTAAATGAGCAAATTCTAATTTAAGAGGAATACAATCATGAACAGACTCACTTGAGTTTAGAAATAAAAATGTAGTGGAGATTTAGAAGGCAAAGTTGAAAACTTGAAGCTGAACAAATAGGTATGATCAGAACAGAGACAAACAAGACCCATGGATTGCTTGAGCAGGAATGGAACAGGGTCATAGAAAACAATTGGTAAATATCTCTATGGAACCTAAAACAATGTAATAGTCATCATGATTGTACTAAGCATCACACATCAACAACTGTTGTATGTTAGATGAGAAAATTGTTGCCATAATCTGTATCCAATTTTTATAATCTCTGTGTGAGTTGTTTTGGGGGCTTGACCCATTTTGGCATTAGCTAGGTTGATTATGCATATATAAATAAAACTTTGGGGGCCAGAGCAGTAGTGCAGCGGTAAGGTGTTTGCCTTGCACATGGCTGACCTAGGACAGACTTTGATTCAATCCCCTAGTGTCCCATATGGTCCCCTAAGCCAGGAACGATTTCTGAGCACATAGCCATGAGTAACCCCTGAGCGTCACTGGGTGTGGCCCCCAAAACCAAATAAATAAAATTTAGCACTCCCTCTAGTGCCTGTATCTGATTCTTGATCTGATTTCTATAACAAAAGAGCTAATGATATTCATGATTATGAGAGAAATTACACAAAAATGACCATAACAAATGTTTACAAATCATAGGTCAGTGCCAAGAAGAATCTTACCAAACTAGCTATGTGACTCTGTAGTAGAGCACATGTGTGAGGTCCTGAGTTTAAAATATTTTAGGCACAAAAGAAAGTATGCTGCAAAAAGTGAGGCATGGACTTTTTAGTGGCAGTGAACTTTGGAGTGAATTCCGTCTTTTTTAGAGCTTTGAAGTGAAAGTTGTTTTTCAAGCTCAAAGGCAGAAAGACATTTTCAGACATACATGTTCTCAGGAAACATACCGTTGTTGGAATCTGTATTGGAACAAATTTACTGAGAGGGATATGAATTCCTTTCTGAAAAGCATATCAAAATCTACTCCTCATGAATGGAAGTGTCATTTAATAAAAAGAACTGAGGCTACTAGTCATAACAAACTAAACATTAAAGTAAACACATATAATGACTCTATGTGGATATAATTAAAAGCTTGAATATAAAATTGTTTCATAATTGAACAGCAATGCTAAGATATAATTTACATAACTTTGTGTGAGTGTTAGGTCTATGATCCATGGACGTATAAACAAAGTGATTGCCACCATAGTTTGAGCTCTTATTACCATACTCAACTCACATAATTGCCTTCATTTTTTTTCTTTTTTCTTTTCATTTTTGTGCCAAACCCAACAATGTTCAGATTACTTCTGTCTTTATACTGAAATATCACTCCTGGAAGAGTTGGGGGGCCATAGAGAATGCTGGGGATCAAACCCAAGTTGGCCATATGCAAGAGAAGTGCTCTACCTACTGTACTTCTCTCCTGGTCTAGTTCTACCTTCCGAACAAGTAGATTGTAAAGTACTCTTATTATATACACTCAAGAATCTAATACAGCACTATTAGCTATAATTTCCATTAATATATGAGTAGATCCTTAGAACATATTTATCTGATGCTAGATATTTGGGGTCTCGGGCCAACATTTTTCCATTTCTCTCGATTCCCCTACCTCTTATAATTTAGTGGTGATTGTGCTTACTTTCACTCAAAGGACATTCATTCCTTTACATGATTCTAGCACTCCCATTAACGCACAATATTGTAATCAATTCTTGTTATTGTCATTGACTATATAAAAAGTGTAGTCACTGAACCATGTAGCTCTGTCCTTAAAATCCCTATCACATGAACTTGAGCTCAGAGTGCTATTAGAAGCATAATGATTTACATAATGCCAATCCCACTCTCTAAATTACTGTCATATTATATCACATTTATATGAAGAAAATTCTCTAGAAGAGAACTGCTCTTTCCCCTTTCCTCACTTTCTCTTCCCCACCCTTCAAAAGGGCTTGGGTCAAAAGAATGAGATTAAATGTGGCTAATGATTTTTAATTTAATGGATTATGAAAAATCAAATTAGAATTGATTTATGGAGAATATAAGGGAAAAATGGCACATAACCACATCTTTTGGAAAGAATTTAAGCCTTTCTTTGTTTTGTTTGAGGGTATATATAGTGGTCTTGGGGGCTACTCTACAGGCTCTGTGCTCCATGGGTCGTGTTTTACGTATCTAATATTGATGCTTTCCGCCTTTTGTACCCCAGACTAGCCATTTTAAGAATTTTACCTTTTTATACTATTTGATCATACAACAGAGCATAAATTTGCTCTGAGAAAATAATCTGAGTATAAAAAATATTTAATTATAGTAACTTACTGCATTGTTTAGAAGAGAGAAAATAAAAATGACAAAAATAGAATCTATGTGCTATTTTTAAGTAATATGGAAAAACATAGGAAAGAACATTGGAAATCTTCACAAAATGCTGACACTATAAAAAAAATCAAGATAGGTACTTGCTTTGGATGTGACTGATAATATAATCCCCAACACTAGAAGTCAGTTCTAAACACAGAGCTAGGAATAAGCCCTGAGCACCACCAGGTGTAGCCCCAATACTCTCATGTCTACTCCTCCTAGAGGTATCTCGCCTACATAGATATAAAAAGGGTCCCTGAGATCAGCTGGAAGTATATTTAACAGAACAAATCATAGGTTGCCCCTGAATGAGTGGGGTGATTTCCAGTCTCTTTTTCCAACAGTATTTTTATATCTTTATAATCCATGCAGAATTTGTTTTGAGTTTTTCTCCTCTTATGTTTGGTTTTTGAACCATAACTGGTGATGCTCAATGGCTACTCCTGGTTGGTATTGGCATAGTCAAAGGTTAGGGGAGCAAAGAGTTGCTCCTGGCAGTGCTTAGGGTAGCAGTGTGGGATTGGTGTCTTCCAACTGCTTTTAGGAGCCCAGAGGTCCAATACCTGCAATGTGTGGCTAAGTGGACCAATCATTCAGTGCCAGGATGTGATTCTACTGATGGAGGTGGGGGATATTGTGCCACCCCAGCTGTGCTCACAGGCCAGTAATGCTGTCTCAAGGATGTGAGAGAAAGGTGCCTTGACTTCTGTGCTATATCCCTGGCCTCTTAAGATATGTTTTAGTTTTGTTTTTAAGCTGTAACTAAACTCAGTAGTACTCAGGAACTGCTCCTAGTTCTGTGCTCAGTGGCTATTCCTAGAAGTGCTCAAGTAACAACGTATTTCTCCAGTTATTTATGATTTCCTTTTTGACTATTAAATATTCAGTACCTCTGCATTGATTGGAGAATCTAGCTTTTTTTCTTCCTGTCTTAGACATTGTTTATCTAACATCGTTTCAAATGATTCTGAAGCCTTCCTGGTTCCTACTTCTCATAGTGCATAATGGTTTCTCTGGGTTGAATTGCCTGAGCTAACACTTAGAACAATTCTTGGTTGGAATCCAGTTGCTTCTCCATCTGACACATCTGGAAACTGGAAAATAAAGTCATTTGATTGATTTTCTATGGAAAAACTAGGTGTAGACCACACTCTTGTGTAGGCTATCTGATACTAAACTTTCCGCTGCTAAGGCTAATTCTATAACATTTTGGAAAAAGACAGATTTTCCATACTGTTTAATAAAGTTGCTTTTATTTTCCCTTTAATTTATTTACTTCTTTGGTTTTGGAGGAATAACCTTCTGTTTTCATAGCTTACACCTGGTTCTGTCCTCAGGAATCACTGGCAATGTTCAAAGGACTATATACAGTTCTAGGGATCAGATCCAGTCAGCTGTGTGCAATGCAAGTGTCTTATCCACTTTACTCTCTACAGCCTTATAAAGTTGCTTTACTTTCAGTTCATTATAATTTTTATTTTTAGTTATCATTTATAAATTTTTGATACCTTCTGATCATGTGTTTTAACAACAATATAGTGTTCCTACTCTCATTTTGTTTTAAAAACATTTGGGGAGAGATGTCACAGAGGTTAGGACACTTGTGTTGACTTACTACCTGCAGCCATTTCTAGTTTTCTCTGTTGTACCATATGGTCCCTAGAGCACAGAGCTTGAAGTGGGCCTCATGCTCTACTGAGTGTGGCCTCAAAATTTCGACTCCCTATAATAATTTCAGGTAGTACTCAATTTGGTGTCTTCCAAAGTTAAATTTGTATGTATACATATATGTGTGTGTGTATATATATATTTGTATATATATATATATATATATATATATATTCAACTTGTATTCAATAGAACACCAATTTAAACAAAGTATTTATAGGGGGCGAGTGGTGGCGCCAGGCAGTAAGACAGAGTCTGCCTTGCCCATGCTGGCCTAGGACGGACTGCAGTTTGATCCCCTGGCATCCCATCTGGTCCCCCAAGCCAGGAATGATTTCTGAGCGCATAGCCAGGAGTAACCTCTGAACATCACTGGGTGTGGCACAAAAACAAAAAAAACAACAACATATTTATAGGAATGAGAGTCTTATTCAAGAAATTTATGACTGGGACTTTTTCTGAATACATTTCCATTACAGATACATGTTTCAGAATATATTTTATTTTAGTTTCCCCCACCCCTCTATTTTATTATTTTTTTACTGGTTCTATGTGAGCTAGGTGGGACCTTCAACCTGTGCTTGGGGTGTCCAGGGACCACTGCTTATAGCAGGACACTTCAACTTTAGGCCCAGTCACTCAGTCTTCCTGAGATTCAGTAGTGCTGAGGGTTAACAGGACCACCCTAGTTGTTGGTGCTCAGAACTTCCAGGGCTAACCTGGCAGTGCTATTAGTGGTTTTCAGCACTAGGAATCCATCTGGAACCTCACATATGCAAGGCATTTGCCTCTCAGCCTTTTAATCTCTCTCCCTGACTTTATATGGGTTCTTTAGTAGATCATCTGCTAATAAGGAACTTTTCTATTTTTTTTTCTTTCAACATTAAACATTTTTGTCTTTTTTAGCAGAATATTTCAGGATAGTTAACTATTTTGTTTTATTTTG